>OMKZ01028094.1:10949-29698 GCA_900302535.1 Neoniphon sammara
CCCCCCCCAACCCCTTCCTGTCTATCTCAACTGTCACTGCCACATAAAGCAGAAACACTGAAAAAAGTAACCTTTAAAAAAAAATTTATCTTTTTAAAAATGAGTCTGTCATGAGCTCCAGCGGCAGTACTGACTGACTTTCTCCCAGTTTTTTCTCTCTCTCTTATCTCTCGCTCTCTCTGTTTGTCTGTGTGCGTTTTATGTGTGTGTGTTGTTTGTCCTTGTCCCGTAGTTCCTGCCCTGCCTCTTTCTGTGTTCCCACCTTTCTTGCTTGCCCTTCACAATAATCTCCAAGCTGGTATGACAATTTAATATTTATAGCTGTCACTCCAGTGCTACATGGAAAAACAAGCCTTTTACTAGCTTCAAACTCTGAAACTATTTTTAATTTTCAGCATTAGGGAAGTTTTTCTCCTGTATACCTTTATAGATCGTGTTTCTCTTTATCAGTGACTTGATTCACTTTCTCCACTGCCACATCTATTTGTAAATGGACTTTTGGGGAAATGGGGCCAGTACGGAAATTGTGGGCACCTGTCTGTTTAGAATGACCCCCCCGATTCACTGACATGCACATGAGGTAAGAATAAAATTTTTTGTTTTGTACATGTACTTACAGCAGTAATTTTTTGTGTCCAGTTCTTGTTTTCATAAATTAAGAACATTTCTATGTGCACATTACTAAATCTGGTCTGTTGATTTAACTCACTATCCGAGTCCCTGGTGAGTGACAGAGACATAGAGTGATTCCTTTTGGTCACTGAGATACTCAATGACTTTCTTATTTTTTCCACAAATGTTCTATGTGATGTTTATCTTATAAGAAGCAAAGAGTTAACAAAGCCCTGAACCCTCCATTTAGTTTTTGGGTGTAAGAGAAACCTGTTTACCTATAATTTGACTAACTTAACCTTTTCCCAAAAGTGCAGTATCATGGGACATCCCCACATACAATGAAATGTGCCTTTATTAAGTTTACACTTAACACACATCTGGAATAATAGGGTTACAGTGGAAGTGCAATTTAACTGGAGTAATATGCTGTCTTATGCATGTCATGAGTGTGTGTAGGTGTACACAGCAAAATCAGTAGACACAAAATAACTCTATGGGAGTTAATTTCAGCACTTCAGAAGTGTCCCAAGTGGGTCACTTTCCAGAGTGTTATTTAACGTTTTCAAAAAGCTGGCATTTTGACACAATAGAAGAGTTAATATGGACTCTGCTCAGTTAAAATTTAACACATTTAACACAATTTTATTATCCTTAGTAAGTGTAAAAAATTAACTCCGATAGCATACAGTACTTAGTTAATTATTTAATAATTAACTGTACCGGGTGTAAATGTACTATACAATTCTGTACTATTCATTTCTATTCTACTCTACAGTTCTATGCTACAGTAAAGAGAATATGTTGTTTCCTTTATACCACTTTTATTTTATTTTTCAAATGTGCACTGCATGAACACATTGAAAATACATTACATTAACAGATTGAAATAATGTAACAATATGGCACTTTTATACTTTCTCATTCTCGTTGGAGTAGTCCCTATAAAGAATCTCAATTTTAATCTGGTCTGGTGACAACACAAAATGTGCCATATCTCTCTTCTACACAGCATACACTTAAATTCTCATCAAAGTATGAAATCTCTACATAGCCAACTATAAATCAAACTGCTATTCTGTTTCAAGTAAAATGATTTTTAGTTTGGCTAATTAACATTTTACTTTCTATTGAGTACACATAGATTTATGGGCCTTGAAAAAGAATTCTACTAAAATAATATTCAACAAAAAACAAAAACAAAACAAACATAGTAACTCTAATTTGAATTTTGAATCTTGAATCTTGTGCTATCCTATAATACCACTTTGAATATGGGAGTTTTAGTCCCCCTAAAAATATGTTAAAGTAAATTAAATTAAAGTAAATTAAAGATAACCTGAGGTTAGGTCTTTTATTATTCCAAATGAAATTTGAGAATATTTTTCCAACAATTTAGGTGGTGGAAAAGACTGCAATTAACTGCAAGAGAGAAAAGTTCTTTGGCAAAAAAGAAACTTTTGAAATATTAACATGGCTAATCATGGACATGGGTAATTTGGACCATCTTGTTATATGCTTAATTAAAGTGTCTGCAGGATTATTATAGTAAACTGGATTAATTTTACTGCATGTAGGAATGACTTTATTGTGAAGGAATTCAAAGTGATAGTTCGGGCTCTTGCCCATATAGTCATGTTCACTGCTCCGTATGAGTGTAACAGATCCTCCAAGTTTGACCCCTCACCTCCTTCCCTTTCATTAGAGCGAGTGCTTCACTTGGAGTGCTCTTCTCCAAAATAAATGCAAGTGGATCTGCCCCAGTAAACAACATCATTTTGAGCAGTGACCCAAAACTGAAAAAATGTAGAATGACTTCGAACGCTTAGTACCATAGGATAAAAATATAAATATGTAGTTAAGAGCTCAAACTATCACCTAAAATCTGTCTTGAAACTACAAAGGTTGCCTGAATGGGCAGGTGGAGTCTTTCATTTTCAGAAAGATACATAAGACATAAGACAAGATGACAGACTTACTGATGTTTACCTTATACCTAAAAAAAGTTTTTTTATCAAGAATTATAGGAATAGATTGTTTTGTTAAAGATTAGAACAAAACAAAATGATATTGTCTGCGTATAGGGCAATTTGATGATCTGCATATCCTGTTTTTGTACCTGTAATCGACTATGTTCGCAGACTGCCATGGCTAGAGGCTTGATTGCCAACATAAAAAGCAAGGGGGATTAAGGGACAACATCTCCTTGTTCCATAGTGTAGTTTAAAAGGAACAGATATTAACCCATTAGTTAGACTTTTGGATATGCTAGTGTACAGTTTCCAAAACCACTAAAGAAATTTTTCCCTAATCACCACCCTTTCCCAGAGTTCAAATAAGTCAAACGCATTTCTATGGTTGTGCTAATAGGAAACTTCAGTAGATGTATACTGTAAATTTTAATTGGTGCTTTGGGTTTTGTGTGCATACTGGCAGTCTTACTTGACTGAGGCACAGATGAGGAGGATGAGTAACACGGCTAAGAAGAAAGACAGGAGAACGCCCAGAATAATCTGTTCATCTCTGGTCAACACTCCATCCGCTGGAAAGAGAGAGAGAGAGAGAGAACAGAAAAAGTCATACAAAGTCAAAAAATCAACAAAGTGAGGATATATATGTGTATGTGTGTGTACATATACATGAATACACACATGCATATAGATTTGGGGTAGAGATGGACAGGGATGGACATATTTACCTGCAGTTTTGACATGCTCAGAGTACTCTGAGTCTGTGTATTGGCCCAGTATGTTGGTAGCTCTGAACTTAAACCTGGTGAACATAGAACAGCAGCCGGGCAGAATGACAACAATGCTAATACTGTATTTTTACAGCACTCACACATACACAGGGTTTGTTTTTAATTGTTTTGTGCATGTTTGTGTGTGTGTGTGTGTGTGTGTGTGTGTGTGTGTGGTGGGGATGAAAGGTTATACTCACACATAGACAGTACTAGGTTTCAGAGGTCCGTTGCACAGTAGGTCAGTGTTATTTTGTGCCATGCAATCACCATTCTCTCCGATCACATATGTTTCCGGCTTTTCGGCATTTGTGCCACTGCGCCTCACCAGTGAGAGGATATCACCGGACACACTGCGAGCATTTCTGTTGTTTGTTTTCCCGTCCTTCAAACACAGTGGGTTTGGAAAGCCCTCGTCTGTCAGGTAAGGAGCGGGATGGTGAAAAAATGCATTCCTCCAATTAGTCAGGTTCTTCCCGTCCTTTACTGTGACAAGAAGGAAGTTAGAGACGGAAGAAATCACAAAGTTACTGGTTTGAATTTTTGTTCTTACTGCTACTTAATTTTGATATTTCATGAGCTCAGAAAAAAAAAGTACTTTGGATTTCAAATTCTCTGTACACCTGGCTTTTACAGTCTGGACTACTAGCGAAAAAATTTAACTAAAAGTGATGGTTGTGAGGTTTTTGGCGGAGTCATACCCCCTGACTCGGCTACGATGACCTGAATGTTTCTGATTGGTCCATTGTTGTCGCTATAGAAACAGCGAGGCATGCGGATGGTGATGCTCCTGGAGGTTACCATAGCAACTCCTCCATGGCCAATCATTACCTGGGGTGTTTGGGTTGGCTTGGCTGGGGCTAGAACACGTGTGAGAACACAGAAGAGAACACACACACACACACACAGACAGGGAAAGGTTGTGTGTAGTTTTCTGCTCCTCCCCAAGATCAGGACAGACCTGACAATATTATGCAGGCAAATTTGCAGTGTTAACAACTCAGGTATGTAGGTTTGCATACTGGTGTACTGTGCAGTAATATTGTGCAGAGGCAACAATTTTGCATCTACCATGCACTGCCACAGCAGGACATGGAGAAACACTTTACCAAGAGTGCAGTGTGCACACAAAAAGTGTCACTTACATGATGTCAACATATGTTGGCAGGATAAATTTACCTTTGATTCCTGTTATTACTTGGACTTCTGGGCTTGGGGGGCTTTCACCAGCCCCATTCACTGCTGCAATCTAGCAACAGACAGAGAAAAAAGAGACGATAGAGAGATATAGAAACAGGGAAAGGCATGAATGAAAGAATATGGCAGTCTGAATTGGTCAAGGTCATAAGAGCTGTAGAGTGCCAGAGGGACTGACCGGAGATGAGGAGCTGCTATGTTGACAGAGCTGATGGCAGCTGTAGGTGTGTGACCAATCAGAGTGAGCATGAATGTGCATGCCTGTGTGTGTGTGTGTGTGTGTGAGTGTGTGTGAGTGTGTGTGTGTAATATGCGTTTGTTGCTCACCCGTATACTGTAGATTTGTCCTCCTTTCAGGCCATTTATAACAGCGGTCAGTGTGTTATTCTGTTTTTCGGTGACATTAAGGCGACTGATGGTCATGACCAGTTTGCCCTCTTGGTAGATCTGCACCATGTAGGAACTGATGTTTCCATTGGGCTCCTCTGGGGGGGTGAAGGTCACCAGCACACGGGTCACCTCCTCTGGGATAATTTCCAGGGTAACATTCTTGGGTGGGTCTTTTGGCTCTAGGGGACAGAGCAACAAAGTATAATGGGGACTACAGCAGAATGGGAGGGACAGAGAGCTAGAAATTTGGTCATATTTACCCCAAGATAACTATTGCCACAAGTGCTGTAAGATTTAAAACAACATACTCTCCTCCAGGGTGTGGATGAGGTAGGGGTCACTGGCCTTCCCATCCCAGGTAGCGTTCTCCAGTGGACCAGTGAAGGCCGTGACCGTCACAGAGTAAGTGGTGAAGGCCGTCAGGTTGGTGACAATGACATTCTTCAACTCCCCTGGAGCACGGACCACTGAGTAGTTCAAAGCTGCATCATCCACCTGACATATGAGAACAGACATACAGTAAAGTACAGTGCATGGAAAAGGCTTAATACTTGCATGTGTGGGTTTTTGTGGGTTTTGTGAGTTTGTGCCATTTAAGATCTTTTGCATTTTGCTGCATCTTATCTCAATCTGCTGTACTATAACATAAGGCAATGAGGTCACTAACTAAGCTAATAATCAAATTTATTAGCATATGAAAAGTTTTGTTCCAAATGAGATATCCACCACTTAAGAAAAATTACACTCTCTCTCCCATATTGATTTCTGGCATGGATTTATGAGACAGCTAAGAGTCATTCATTTACTTATGAAAATAGTTCATTTTTGAGGACGGAATCATTCATGTTTTTCAAATATTGCACAATAAAACTACTCTGATGGTACACACACTGATTTGTTCCTTAATATATCCAACTGTGCTTTTCATTTCTCCAGCTGCATATTTTGTGCATGTGTGTACTTGCTACTCACTGAGGTGACATGCACTAGATAGGAAGTGGGTCCAGACAGAACAGCAGGCGCCTCCCACTGGATACGAAGGCTGTTGGAAGTGGCAATCACATTCAGTCTATGGGGAGGGGCATCAGGATCTGAGGGGAGAAATGGATATGACTATATATACTGCTTCTGAATACTTATGCAGTGCTATTATGCAAAAATTGACAGCATATTTAAAATGATCCATTCATCAATTCATATTCTCATTTAATGTATTTCTGTCTGTTTGAATATCCATAAGAATATATACTACTTAAAAGTGTGTGGGTCCTTAATAGATTTTCTTCCAGATAATGGACAAACACCCTCTATAGCCCTCTATTGACAGCCTTAATATCACCAAGGGATGGCAGTAATTGAACTCTGCACATGCATATCAGTAAGATTAGTTAGCTATCCAGATGGTAAAATAATTTACTGAGGAACCATGGCAATCCAGGGACACGTCTGTGTGAATGTGTCACCCAAAGTCACCCAAAGAACAAAACAGGCAAAACTCAATTCAGTTCCCATATTCCCACGTTCTCCACATTATTCTGAGAGTGATGCTTCTCTATCCAGCCACTGTTTTTATGGCCCTTGCAACAGAAACTGCAGATGAACACATCAGTAATGTCATGAAACATCAGATTTAAATCCAAAGATAATAAAAATGAACCTAAGAGTTAATTCAAAATACTGCAGGTAATTTCAAACAATTTTTACTAGTCAGAGAAAATGAGACTGACATGTCTGTTTTGAATGGGATAAAGGTTCTGGGGTCCTGAGGTAATGATTATCAATCACCCAACCCACACCTGGCAACACTAAGGCGATCCAGAGTGGCTTACAACAGTTATGTTCTTACTTCCAGTCAGGGTGCGTATATAGATCCAGGGTGTGTATTCCCCGACTCCAGCATTGGTCAGAGCTGCCAACTTGAAGCGGTAATATCTGTATTTAGTCAGGGACTGGAGTGTGAAACTGTGGTTCCCCTCAGAGCCATCAGAACCATTCACTGACACCATTACATGAGAGTCCACACAGTCCGGGGGCAGCTCTTGCTCTGGGGCCAGCTCTGCTGCAGCGGGGTCTGGTTCACACACAGTTGACAGCAATTGTGCAGTGATGTGGTACTCTCTCAGCAAGCCTGGAGTGGAGAGCGGCGGAGCCCAGTCAAGTGTCACACTGTCAGGTGTGACCTGAGAAATGGTCAAGAAGCGAGGGGCACCTGGGACTTCCAAGGGAGAGAGTGGGGATTGAAAGAATGAGCATACATTTTTGTGTAACTGCTATCAAATCCATCATCAACATCACAGGATATCAGAATACAGTGCCATTCAGAACATCCAAAATGACACACAGAGCATAGGATGGGTTACCTGATTCAGGATGAGTGGAAGCACTGCAGTTTATTTGGTCTCCTGGTCCTGCAGAGTTGACTGCGACCACAGTGACTGTGTATTCCTGGTCTGGTGACAGCCCAGTCACTGTGTACTCAGGTGTGTAAGCCTGATGTCTGTGGTTTTGAGAGTCTGATTCCACTACAATCTGATAATACATTATTTGTCCATTGGGGTTGGCTGGAAGGTCCCACAACAGCTGAATTGAATCCCAGCCCACCCCTGAGCAAGATAGGTTCCCCACCGCATCAGGCACTGCAGACAGGGAGAAAAAAATGACAATTTTCACTGCGCGAGGAAATAATCAGTTTCAAATGTTTTGAAATTATTATCACTGTACTTATGGGCATTTCATTATACAAGCCTAAAAACTGTAGCCATTCTACACATTTGGTCTTTGCGAAGGAATTATTGAAAACTGAAGATGTATAACTCTGCAAACTGTAACCTACAAATGTTGATAGCTGTCCTGATTCAAATTTTATTTTGGCTGGGACAATCAAACATACCACCACTTCTTTAATTTATTTCTACTGAGAACCTTCAACTCCCTTTCAAATTTTGCAATCTACAATCAACACCTCAATTCTTTTCTGCTGTAGCAACTCATTGTTCCCCTCAGGGATCAAGGTTTTATCCCACACAAATGTTGGTCACTGATGAATTTTGAGAGAGCAGGAGCCAAGGACTGAGCAGTAGCTAACCTGGAAGCAACACCGGATACCTGTAAATATTTCCTAAGATTCTTTATTAGCAAAATTTACATTATACGATTTCAGATCTCACTGCCCTTCTACAATCCGTCAGAGTTAAGCTCATGCTCCCGAGTTCTCATCAACTTTGAACCAATTTCTCTCTCCTCTTTGATACATAATATCTCCCATACGAACCCTAGTACATGTCCCTTGATAATTACCAACCAATCTCAAAGCTCTCATTTTTATCCAAAATTCTTGAAAAAGTAGTTTTCTCTCAACTCATCTCCTTCTTGGACAAATTCAGCATAGTGGACAAATTTCAGTTAGGTTTTAGGATGCACCATAGAGTTAGAGTTGTCTTTATTGATCCCCAGAAGGAGAAATTCAGAGTGACACAGAAGCAGCAAGATGGAACTGCTGTGCACAGAGTCTGCACAGAATCACAGAGTCCGCTCTCCTGAGACTGACAAATGATTTATTCTAGTCTTTAGATTCAGGAAATTACACTAATTTATTTTTTAGATCTCTCGTGTGCCTTTAATACAGTCGATCACTCCATACTCTTGGCCTGCCTTAAGCATGGTGTTGGCATTTAAGGTCAGGCCCTTCAGTGATTTGCCTCCTTCCTCAAAGACTGATCAGCCTCTGTTAGAATTGATAATGTGTCCTCTTCCTCTGCACTCATCTCCTGTGGAGTACCACAAGGCTCCATATTAGGCTCTATTTCATTTTCCCTATATGTTTCCTTTGGGGCCCGTTTTCAGAAAATATAATATCTCCTACCATTGTTATGCTGATGACACCCAGCTGTACTTGCCATTTGAAACCTTGTGATCCATGCAGTGTTAACTCCACTCTAAATTGCACTGGGGATGTAAAATTCTGAATGTCAATGTTCAGCTAAACCAGAATAAAACTGAGGTCTTAATCTTTGGCCCTGTAGACAAGCCAGCAATCACAATTAACGCCCTCAGGCCTCATTGTCATTGAATGTAAAGTCCCATGCAAGAAATCTTGGTGTTATCTTTGATTCTGGTTAAAAATTTGAAAAATTTAAATCATTCCTGCTACTATAGTTCATGCCTTTTTCTCCTTTTGCCTTGACAACTGCAACTCTATGTAAGAATCAGTTAGTCCTATCTCGCCTGCAGCTGGTTTTTAAGATTCTTTTAATTGTTTTTAAAGCACTACATGGACTGGCAACAGGATACACTGCTCTCTATTCCTTGCACCCTGTTACAAACAAAGGGTGATCAAGCATTTTCAGTTGTTGGCCCAAAATTGTGGAATAGTTTTCCACTAAAAATGAGATATTTCCCCTCCGTTGATATCTTTAAAGCATGTCTAAAGACACATCTCTTTTCTTTAGCCTCTTAATTGTCTTCATAAAGACATGCTGGACCACACACTGGCTTTGATTTATTTGTATTTTATTTGTTGTTCATGCAATGCTGTTTGTGTTACAGGGTTTCCCATACATTCATTTATTTGTGGTGGCCTGCCACAAATAAAACATCACCCGCCACAAACCCTCTCAAGCACTTTGGTCAATGTTTGTTGTTTTTAAACGGGCTCTACAAATGTGGCTTGACTTGACCAAAATCAGTGCTGGGTGGCCTTTGTGAAGACAAGGCGTACCTGACTCATTGGTGGTGAAGGTAACAGGGCTGCTGAACTGGTCCCCATGGCCAACTCTGGTGTAACTGCAAACACTGATCTCATAGGAGCTATGAGGCCTGAAGCCTGATAGATGTGCTGTGGTTGCTGGACCAGAGGAATTCTACACACACACACACACACACACACACACACACACAAATGATACACAGGTCTAATCAGGGAGATTAAATTATGGGATCATGAAGAAACTAAACCATGAAATGTGATTACTGATGTTGATAATGCCTTACTCTATCAGGGTCCACATGTGGCACGTGTGTATGTGTCTGTTTGAAAGCTTAATATAACTGTTGAGTGGTATTTGGGGTGTGAAATTAGAGGCACCTTACGTAACAGTTTTTATTGTTATTGAGTGGTTGCTGGAGTGTGTGTGTGTGTGTGTGTGTGTGTGTGTGTGTGCGCGCGTGTGTATGCTGTTGTAGAGTAACTTTTGGCGTGTGAAATTAGTGGTACCTGGTGTGTGACGGTGTCTCTGATGAGCTCACGGATCCTAAAGCCATAGTGCGTTACCACTCCACTGGGCTCCAGAGAAGGCTCCCAGCTCAGCCACACAGAGAAGGCTGTATGGTTGTATATAGTCAAGTTACGGGGAGGAGACATGGGACCTGAAACACACAGTCAGATAAACATAAATGATAGACAGACACATACACACATCGTTTGATAAATAAGCACAATCTTGGAGAGATACTGACAAGATCCACAGTCTGTGGATGATTAATAAGATCTGGACCCACAGTCACAAAGCACCTCAGAATGACGTATCTTTGATCCGACGTTTTCACCTAGTAAGCACTAAGAAAGAGTAAGAGCTATTCACTTAACATCTTAACGCTTGAGTTTGAGGTGCACACCAAGGAACTTGGTGCTCTTTACTCTCTCCACCACAGAGCTGCCAATGTACAGGGAGGGAGGGTCGTCATTGTCTTCCCTGAAGTCAACCACCATCTCTCAACATTTTGGCAACGTTGAGAGTTAAGTTGTTCCAGCTGCACCAGTCCACAAGTTGTGCTACCTTCCCTCTGTATGTAGATTCATCGCCCTGACTGATGAGGCCCACCGCCGTTGTGTCATCTACAAACTTTATGAAGGTGTTGTAAAAGACCCTCTCACAGCAATTATGTGTCATCAAGGTAAACAGCATTGGACTGAGCACGCAGCCCGGTGGGGAGGCAGTACTCAGTCTGATGATGCTGGAGGTGTTGTTGCTGATCTTAACTGACTGTGGTCTCTCTGTCAAAAAGTTCAGGATCCAGTTCCGGAGGGTGATGTTGAAGCCCAGCACTGACAGTTTTCCAACCAGATTCTTCAGGATCATGGTGTTAAATGCAAAGTCCAGAAAATGCATCTTGGGATAGGTGTCCTTCCTGTCCAGGTGAGCCAACGTGGTCTGGAGCGCAGTGGAAATAGCATCCTCTGTAGACTGGTTGGAGCGATATGCAAACTGGGCAAACTGGAGAGGGTCTAGTGCGCTGTGGAGGCTGGATTTAATGTGTCTCATGACTAGCTGCTTGAAGCACTTCATGATGGTGGAGGTGAGTGAAGTGCTTCGAGGACACTTCAGAATTTTAGAAACCTATTAAAATCACATAGCCTAAACCAATAGACTAAATCTACACAGACGTAAAAATCTTGCTATAGCTTGATTTGGTTTCTAATAAATGGTGTAGCCTACAGTCACATGCCAAAGTGTTTAATTTTGTCAGACAATAAAAAAGTTGACTAAGATTTCAAACCATGGCGGCAAAGTCTATCTGTTGCTGCTATCATGTTGTTTGACACGAAATTAGGTTGAACTATGACATTTTCTGAATGAGTCCTAGCTCTCACTCTTGGGGAGGGGGATGGGGGTCCTTAACTTGCCCCTAGCGCCATGTCTGAGATTAATTTTGAGATATTTTGTCAATACAGACCAAGGTTACAGGAATTTTAACCCCAAACTAACCTGCTTCATCAGTGTGTAGCAGCAGCAGGAGGGCAGGCCCCCAGCCCTTACGTGTTGCAGCCATGATGGAAAGATTGTAAGGAGTGTATGGAAGCAGGTTAGTGAATGTGAATGAGGTGGTCTCAGTCTGGGTGGTCTCAGAATCTTCTGGGCCAAACAACGTGAGAGAGTACGCTGTTATCTCCCCGTTGGCCTCCAGGGGGGGCTGCCAGACCACAGCGATAGAGGAGGACGACAGGTTCTTGGTGGACACCAGCACTGGAGCAGAACTAGGGACTAAAGATGCAAACACACACACACACACACACACACACACATCAATGACAAAGAGTGAACTCACAACAAATACTTGTCTGTAGTCAGGCTATCGGGTGACATTTTAGAGCCTTTTCCCAGAAGTGTATGTTTGTGCTGGTGTGTGTTCATAAACTCACTATCTTCATCCGTTCTTAGGTGCAATGTGCTTGTATGGTTGTCGGCGGGGCCAGCACCAGTTGCCGGGGTAACAGTGACCACATAGGGGAAATACTTTCTGAGTTTGGAGAAGAGGAAGATGTTGTCAGTTGTGGTCGTGTTGATGGTCTTGTTGACAGCTGGAGGCCCTGGGTTGGGCCTAGGTGGGCTGGGGGGGATGCCGGCCTCCTGCAAGGTGAGTAGGTAGTGCAGACGACCATTTGGCTCCAGGGGAGGCTCCCAGGTGACTACAACGGCTATGGAGCCGTAGATCTGAAAGCTCAGGTTGCGGACTGGGCCACTGGGCACTGGAGAGGGAAAGAGGTTGAATTGTGTTACTATTACTATGTGCCACTGACAATACTGCTTGAAAACTGCAAGCATTTGGATTTGGGTTTATAGTGCAAGCCAGTAAATTGGGCCATCACTCAATATACACTCTGACACTTGAGGGAAAATGAACAGCGCACCAGTCATCATCATAATCATAATCATTATCATCATCTGTCACAAGCTCTGTGATAATCATTGCCAGCATCATTGTAATTATCAACCATCATCATCAGCACAGCCCACATAGGCCAGAAAAATAACGACACGGAAATCCTGTAGCAACACAGAAAACACAAAATAGTGTAACAGAACAGCACACAGTCAGAGAAGCAAAATCATATAACGTTACCCATTTAAAGAAATACAGGAGGGAAACTTGAACATCAAAAACCTTGGACTGAAAGAGGTGAAGCAAGAAATACTCATCCTCCCGAACACACCCATGTTTAGCATTCAGCCTCTTAGCTCCTCTGCTTGTCACTCAGTCTGACCAAGTATGCAGAGAGGGCTCTCTAAACATCATGGTACTCAGAGTAGAAAGGGGAAGAGGGAAATTAGAGATAACACTTGAGAGGCCCATAAGATGGATGAGTAGATGAGAGGGGCCAGGTGTGTGTGGGGGTCTGAGCCCAGGGGGAGTGTGACCCTGATGGGCTTGGTTGTGCGGGAGAGGCAGGGCTCTGTGGAGATCCGGCGCTTTGCTGCGAGTGGAGTGGCTAGAGCACAGGCAGAGATACAGAGTCATTATTAACAGCAATCTGACAGAAACAGAGAACAACAACAAGCAAAATGTACACAGTATATATGTATGTATGTGTCACAGTTTATGGAGGCTGTCTACACCATTTTTTCCCAAAATCACATAAAAACAAAGAGATCAGCTCGATACACACTTCACTGAACAACCTCTTGCATCGAAAGGATCAGAAAGTATAACTAAATACTATATGTGAATGCTGGTCTCCTTGGAGGGGGCAGTAAAAAGGAGGCATGTCAGTCTTTCTGTCTCTACATCATCAAATCATACAAACATTTTTGCTCCCTCTTCTCTCATGACTATTCCTCACAACTTTCTTCTTGCTCAGTAAAAGGAAACACAAACTGGTTGTCTCCGAGGCACAGGGTCTCAGGAGGACAAAAATAGAGCCAGTTTGCTAGACTGACAGTTGTAGTTGTCTCCTTTCACTAACAGGTTGAAAGTTACATGTCTTCAATCGCAGAGTTTTTATGTAATTTTATGAAGCTGAAAAGTTTGGAAAAAAGCATGCAGACTTGCTCCCAGTGAGTGAGTCAGTGTGTGTAATGCCTGTGTGGTTTCATGTGTCCCATCTGTGTGCAGTTTTGGAAAAGTTACTTTTAAAATGTAATGTATTACTTATTACTCTTCATTTAGATTTTTGTGATAACGTTAACATTATTACTTTCTGTTCATAGTAAGTCCTTCTTTTAATTCTTTTATTTTAATATCCCATTCATGCAAGTTATGTTGACAAATCCAACAAATGGTGGCCTACAAAAAATCATAGATACAGACAGAAATAATGTCTATGAACTCTCTTTATCTTTAAGAGACAAAAATCCATTTAATGATTTAAAAATAGCAGGACATATAAAAAACAAATCAAACAAAAATCTATAGTCGGGACTCAGGTATCCTAATACGTCTACAAACTTACAGTGGAAACTCTTAAAATAGAAAACAAAACATTGGTGTTTGTGCTAAATTATTTCGAGAGCTGCTTATTAAAACTGATCTTAAATTAAATATTTACATTGCTTCAACCAAAACATCTTGCAATCAGTTCTTCAACATCATAATGAGCAGGCTGTGGTGCTCAAAAATAATTAAAGGAACGGAAGCTCATTGTGGCCTCCTTAAGTATGAATAACTGCGCCACTTCCTAATCCTCACAGTCACTAGTACTTAAGTATTGACTGTATCTTATTAACAGAGGCTTTTTCAAACACTTAATCTGTGAACCGCTGTCAATAACGTGCATTATTTACAACAGTAACTGTAAAATGATTGTATTTTAAACAGTTACTTGTTACACTACTCAAATAAGTAATAATATTACACGTTAAGTTATGCAACTTGTTGCCCCCAACAATGTGTATGTGCTCACTTTATGTAATGCGTACTGGTGTACTGTATGTGTGCTTGTGTGTGTGCGTCTGACTGACCATCCTCAAGTGTAATCAGGGTTTGGGGCTCGCTCAAGACCCCTCCGTCCCCATATGAAGTGCTGGAGGTCATCCACACAGTGTAGCTAGTGCCCGCTGTCAGCCCAGTCAGAGTGTAGGAGAGGGGCGAGTCAGGAGAGGCGGGGTCAGGTAAAATGGAAACTGGTACCATCTGTGGGGGGGGAAAAAAAAAGTAATATTTTCACACATCATAGTACAAGGCGCTCTGTATAAAAGCATCAGCTGAATGTCTGAAGGTTTTGTTGTATGTCTCACCTGCTCAGTGACAGTGAAACTGTCATTGTAATAAATGGTGTAGTGCTCAGTGACTCCATTGGGTTCAGTGGGTGGATACCACACCAAGGTGAAAGAGGAGGAGGTTATATTTGCAAAAGAAACATTCTGTGGAGGGTCAAATGGCTCTGAAGGGTACCCTGAAGAGGGTTCTGAAGAGCACAGACACAAGGGACAAAAAAACAAACAAAAAAACAAAAAGCTATTTTGAAACTGAGAAAAAACTGTCATGTTCATACACAGCCATGGTGAGGGGGGCATGTGAGTGGAGTGAGCAGAAACTATTTCCCTCAATTCAACTACTCCAGACCCCAAGCTGCTCCCTGCCCAAATCCCACAAAAACTCCAACTTGGATTAATTGTGTTTGACATCAATCATTTAAATCAAGTATTAATAAAAGCCTATACTTGTTGGTATGAACTTGCCACATTATTTTTTGAGCTCATCATTTTTAGCTTTATTTTTCCTGTGTAGTTGTAAAAGCTGTCCGCTACTTTTGCGAAATATTTGCAAATTCCATTTTGAATTCATCAGTTGGGCGCTTCTCTGTGATTTCAACAAAAGCAAACAATAAATTACAAGCAATCAGGAGCAGTAGGGCATTCTGGGAGTGGAGCAGAGCGGCCTGAGTGGAGAAATGCACTCCTCGCTCAGATGAAATTGTCTGCTCTGCTCTGTCAGCTCCACTCAGATGCTCAGATGTTGAGGGAGACAGTTAGCTATTGTACACAAACAACTAAATGACCAAATATGTATCCAGCACCTGCATCAATGGTAGTAAAGCTGACATATATCAGGGCTCCCCCATCTTCCAGTTTGGTGTGGGAGGCCACAGAGGCGTTGTAGTTACTCTCTGGGTCCACATTGATCACCACTGATGTTTCCGTCACATTCCTCCACAACTCAGCCGTCTCATTGCTAACACAGACAGCAACCATTCATGCTGAATTTAGTTCTTTAGCCTTAAAAATAGTATAAGTAAATTTTAGCATGCCTGTTTTCTTAAGACTATTCAAAACAACAAGTCAAACAGAGACAAAAGTGGGTTAGATTTATAAGCTCACCTAATTCTGACCATGTAGTGCAATTTGTCTGAATTTGCTTCAAGTGGTGGATTCCACGATAACTCTGTCTTATAGTCTGACAACCTCCTGGCACGGAGGAACTGAGAGGGCGTGTCGGGGGCTGAGATGTGGGAGAAACACTTTCCAGTTGATACAAAACAAACACTGATAAGGCCTGCCAATACAGAAACTGGATTGGTATGTGGCAGGATGTTGATTCATTCCTTTCAAATCTGTATCGCAAAAAACAGGAACTGAGGACGCCATCAGAAACATAATACAAACAGATATTTTCAAGAAACAGAATTTTGCCCTGAAATGAAAAACCGGTTAGTTCTAAGGATCCCCGTCTTTGTACTTCTCAGACTGGACGAGAGGAACACCTGACATGGGATCAGGTACCTGTGACGTAACATCATTAGCATTTGCTGTAACTGAAGAGGATAAAACCGAAGGAAAGTTAGATTCAATCAGATGCCCTTCGAAGCAGATGGTCACACCTGACATTGTCTGAGAAGCCATCTGAAACACTGAAAACAAACCCTCCCTCTCCCCCTTTGCCCCCCTCACCGTCCTCCAGCGTAGTGATGTTGAGCGGCTCGCTGCTGTAGTTGCCCGGCCCGACACGTGTGTGTGACTGCACCCTTATGCGGTAGTTGGCGTACTTCCTCAGAGGTTTAATAGTGATGAAGTTGTTTAGGGAGGTGAGGTTGAGGTAGTGAGTGGCGTTCCAGAGGTCCAGGCTATAATGGGTAATGACCCCATTAGGCACCAATGGGGGCTGCCATGTCACATTCACCTCGCTCGGACTGAGGGACTCATAAAAGAGGTCAAATGGAGGACTGCCAGGGACTAGAAATTGAGGGAAACACAAGAGGATACAGCTGTACTACACTTTGAGCAGTAGTTACTGGCAATATAGGTCTATATTTGTGTATTTGTGTGAGTCTGTGCATCTATGAGCATACCATCCTCTCCGGACAATACGAGTAAAGTCTCTGAAGATTGGTTGCCATGCCCATAATACGTGTATGCTCTGACAGACACATTGTAATGGGAGAACGGCCTCAGGTTGGTTAGAGTGGTTCTGGTGGAAGAAGTGTTCATCACAGCAGAATATGACTGGTTGCCATAGAAGACCTCGTACTGTCGGATCACGCCATTGGCTTTCTTTGGTGGAGACCATGTCAGAGTGACAGTGGAGGGCGTGCTCTCTACCACAGTGAGATCCTCAGGTGGGGAATCGGGCTCTGTGAGGACAAGAAAGACAACAAGAATGAAGAAGAATAGGAGGAAGTGTGGCTTATATAATTTTAAACAAAAGAACCACAGGGATTCCCAGAGTTGTTTGCGTCTGTTGTGTTTGTACATGTGCACAGTTTGAGTTTGACACACCATCTTCTGAGGTATAAACAAAGATGTCATCTTCGTCAGACAGAGAACTCTCTCCTACAGCTGTTGATGCAGCGACACGTAGCTTATAACCAGTGTACTTGTCCAAACCTGCATCAAGAGAACAGAGAAGATAGATAATTAGTGATAAACTTTTATTATAACAACTTGCACAAAATTGCGTAGAAAGAATGAGTGAATTAGTGGGCGCATCTGTGTGCAGAGTCTTTGTAGTCTACCTGTCAGCAATATGCTGGTGTTGTTTGTAACCCATTTCAGGGCATGATTACTATGGAGGTTGAGGCCATAGACAGTGTAATGTGTGATCCGTCCATTGGGATGGAGGGGTGGGATCCAGTTCACCAGTATCGATGTCGAGCTTATGTTCTGATAGGATACATCCAGCACTGAGCTGGGGACTGAACAACATATGTAGAATAATATTAACAAAAGAGGAAATACAGCAATTTCAGTTGGATTTAGTGACTATTCATATACTTCTAGAATATTATTGTTTTTTTTGTTAATATTACTGTAAACAGCTACTGCAAGTGATAGCTGAGTACACACCCTGCTCCCTGGTCTTCTCAGTGATGTTTGAGGCAGGGCCTTCTCCCATGGGAGTGGAAGCGGTGACCTTAAAAGTGTACTCAGTGAAAGGATTCAGATCTGATACCAGGTAAGACAACTCTTCAGACAGAACATCCACCACCTCCTCTTTCACCATCACACCTGCAGCATGCATACAAACACAGATACAAACATGCACACATGCGCGCACACGCGCGCGCGCACACACACACAAAGATTTATAAGCACTTCAAAAATTCAATTCTCTTACAGGTCCTTGTATTAAAGGTACCAAGTGGTGCTTGTAAACAATGCAGCTTTCAAAATATTTCAAAAGAAGGCTTTCCAAATGTCATTGGAAATACATTAAACATATTAATTAGGACTCAAGAATACATGCATTTGGGTGAGAAATTTTGAATATAAACAAAACAAAGAGTGTTTAAAAGGAAAACTACATTGGGTACATTTAAGTACACAAAGCAAAGACTGTTTTGAGAGGCAGTGGTTATGGTTAGCGCTCTACCTCTTGGTGTGCCAGAGATTGTCGAGAAGCGCCCTGTGATTGCAGCATCACGAGTTGACAGGCGGGGCTGGCCAGGGGTGAAGGTTAAGGGGGAGGGGTCAGAGGTCATATCCTTGGTCTGTGTCAGCCAGGGAGGGAGAGTGGCAGGTGGCACAGAGGTCAGAGAGAGAGCAGAAGTCCCTGTGACCATAGGGTCAGTCTGAACAGAGGCTTCACTGGTTCCAGTGCTGCTGGGATGCTCAGTGATTACAGAGTCAACTGTAGGATTATGGTTGGGGTCAAGTTGAGT
>OMKZ01028094.1:36832-51274 GCA_900302535.1 Neoniphon sammara
AAAAGTTTTCAGCAAACAGAAATTAGAGGTGATGGTTTTACCAATGAGAACTGATGCCAGTTTGAGGTAAAACAGAAAGCATGGAAGGGGGTGGTAGAGGTGGGTGGGGAGGGACAGTGAAGCATTGAAAAAGAAGTGGGGAGACTTAAAATCTTTGACAAAAGAGAAAGGGGCGCAGAGGGCTAAGGACTTTTAGAAATGGTGGTGGTTCTCCTGCAGTTATTCTCATCCCTCTAAAGAAGATTTCGGAGATTACTGGTGAGACGCTGGTTCAAGGAATATCCAGGAGTGGACACTGAAGGCGAGTTTTACTGGTAACGTCAGCTAGCTAACATTGCTAACCAGCACTGTTAACTGTATATCGCTCCGTTTTACTCAATTTCTGCTAAAAATGTGCTAGTTAGCTTACAGTATCAGTGTCATTGTAAAATAGGCTGATTCCGTGTCTAAATTGTGTGTGGGAGAGACAAAGGTTGACAGACAGTTGTCACTAGAGGCAGCTAACTAATAATGCCGTTGTCCACGGTGCTTAACAGCAGACAGGTGACTCTGGGAAGGCTTCCTCTCTTTACAAGAAATTCAGGCTGCTCTGCTAGTGGATTACCCACAGAACTTGAATGGATGTAACAGAAGTATATAATGGCATATAAACCATTCAAGTTCTGTGCGATTACCTAATACAATTTCTACTGAGTGCACAGTCTGATAGGAAGCAGTGACAGCCAATAAGATTGCTGCCATGGAAATAGAATTATAGAAATTATAGAACAAAGAAATAGAACAAACTCATTCCATGTCTGTCCGATGGGACGCAAGGTCACTGTAGTCTTAAGATATATTTACAGTACATCTAGAGTTTAAAAGGGTATTACACTGTAAAAGAAGTTGCTAGCAAAGAAGTTTGCTAGCAACTATTAGCTTAATTTATTGGTTGGCAAAGCCAGTGTATGCCTAAGTAAATAAATAAATAAATAGGCAAGACAACAGTAAACATCCTACACAGAGCAGTCAGAATAAGCCCAGATAAATGTGATCCCTTGTAGCCTATAGAAATAAATCACAAAATTTTGTCTATATTCTCAATAGTTAAGCTTGCATTGTGTACTTAAGAAGACTGTTAAAGTTCTTAAAGTTAAAAAGATTTATGATGTTTTGTTTAGAGAATTTGATCAATATTTAAACTTAAGAAAACAAATAAGAAAATTCTTAAGATATTTTTCTCTGAATAAATCTTTTCTTAAAATTCTTACATAGGTTCTTAACTTAAAAGGCTTCTTGACTTCTTAAGTTTGACGTTAAGATAACATACAGTATTTAGAACATCCAATGCAGAACCTCGCACTTAAGGAATAACATTTACAAGCTACTAGATACTCTGTAATGGAAAGCACACAGACTTTTATGCTAATCTATTTATTGTTGATCTAGTTATTTTTTAACACTGGATTTGTTTTTACAGATCTTGTGGGTTCTTACATGTTTGTGTATATTTTATGTCCACAGATGCACTAGGACAAATTCCAATCAACTTTAAGTTGGCATAGCAACAAAGTAGTGAATATCTGAGCGAATACCAGAGTGAATGCACATTTGTATTTTATGCACAGGAATGCTAGATGGTCTTGAATTCTTACCTGTGAGTGTGCCTGTCCCAAGCAGAGCATAAGGAGCAAGGTGACCGAGAGGGCCATGCTGGACAGGAGAGTTAGCTTTAGTTAGACACAGCAGGACTCAGTAACAGAGTCCTGGCCAGTATAGGTGCACCCGATGTTAGTACATATAGGTTAGTGGCAGTCTGCAGGTTAATCCACTGAGTTGAACAAAAGTGATCCAAAAGTTAGCAGGCTCGCTGGTTAGAGGAGATACTGTAGGTCACAGGGTTAGTTGTTCAGGCAGAAGATGGTGGAGTATCTTGGTCTTTGAGGTATTCCAAGTATTAGCAGTTAGCCAGTGAGGGCCTCTTCATCCTCTCTTTCTCTCCCTCTCTCTCTCTGTGGAGAGCTGCTTAAGCAAATGAATGATTCAGGCTTGAGCTCATGAGGCCTACCTAATAAATAATGAGATATATTACTCAACTGTGTGGCTTCTATCTGAGTGTGTGTGTGTGTGTGTGTGTGTGTGGTGTGTAAGGTTACATTGGGAGGGTATCTGACACCTGGTAGCTGGGAAGAGTCGGTAAGGGGCGGGACTTTGCTCAATGGGAAAAGAGACCATGAGCGTGGGTGTGTATGTATGTGGCAGAATCATAACTAAATCTATGTCGTAAATCCAGGGCTCTACAGTAGCAGGCCTCCTTTTCACTGTTGATAAAACCTCACTGATGGTATTCATGTTTGTGAAGGCAACTGAAGCAGAGACTCTGGCACTGACCTCATCCCTGGAAGACTATAAATATTGGCTGTTTCTATGCTTAGTTTATTAGGTTAAAAAGAAATAATGTAAATTCATACATGCCCTCTTATTAAAGGCATTCAGTGAGCATTTGGTAATCTGTAAATTTGTATGCATACCTGAATGTATCCATCATGTGTGGGGTGCACTGTGACATTTCCCTGGTTAGGCAGCAGGTTCACTTGGTACTGATCCACACACCCTTCCGACTGCTCCCAACGTAGCGAGAATGCACGTGCAGACACGTTCACTACACGCAGCCCCCGTACACGAGTTGGCACTCATGACGGACACGAAAAGGAGAAATAGAGTAAGAGAGGTGGAGAAAGTTTCTGTAATTCAATGAAGAGGCAATCAGGCCAACATAATGGGGTGTCGACTGGTGCAGCCCTTGTGCTATCATCTACCTGTGGTTACAGTCAGAGAGGCAGCACTCCCCGACAACTCTCCTCTCACTCTCTCAGCGCTCATGTTGTAGCTGCAGCCATCCGCCAGCCCTGTCACCACGGCAACCCGCTCCTCCTTGGGTATGGTGAATGTACGTGTGACCGAGGCGTTGGCCACAGTGACTCTGTGAAAGTTGAACTCACCGAAAGCATTGTCCCAGCTGACAATAGCAGAGGAGGAGTTCACACTAAGCAGGCGAAGGGCACATAATCCCGCTGGGCCTGGAAAACACAATGGGGCAATTTTATTATGTGGGACACTGTATAACAATTTGCTTTTATTTTGAGGAAGTATTGATCAAAAACAGTTTTCTCTGCCTGCCTGTAGGTGTGAAAGAAGGACTGTACAAGAGGCCTGTGCGTGTGTGTGTGTGTGTGTGTGTGTGTGTCTGTGTGTCTTACGTGTGCTGAACTCTCTGTGGACGGCTTGGCTGGTGTCTGAGCCCAGCATGCTGTAGATGCTGACGCCATAGTCTGACCCAGGAATCAAATCCTTGATTTCATAACTCGTGCCCTGGACAAGCACGTTATGCCATGATCTCCTCTCCACTGACAGCAGGCCGAATACCAGCTGACAAACATGGATGCACAGATAAATGGAGGCCTCATCCGGGATTCAAAATAATAATAATTCAAAGTCTAACTTTACTGTCAGTGAAAATAAATAAAAAAATATTTTGGTTTACATATACTGTACATTTACACTTTTCTATAGTTCATTTCCTTTACTGTTAGTGTGGGTTTGCATGTGTGTGCATGTGGAGTGCTTAGTCATTTTTCCTGGCCATAGCTCTAACAAGGTCATGCATCTTTAAAAGGCCAGTAACCGAAGCTGTGCCATGCCAACAGTGGTTGCTAGACAACAAACTGTGCAGTCACTGGGAGCTCACAGGTGAGTATGAAACCTGACTGCTTCATTTTGGAAAACCTCATTTTGGGTAACGAGTGCGTGTGCTTATCAGTATGTATGGAACAAATGGCATATAAGACATTAGTCTGCCTGTTTGGTAGTTATTATGGTATATTGATTTGCCTGTAATGGAAACCTCAGCTTTGATTGTTAGATTATTAAGACAGAAAATGGATGCTCCAATGTACATGCCCTACCTTATACCCCTTCACTTGTCCTGGTGGTGATCGCCAGCTGACAAACACAGACGTCACAACCTGCTCTGCAAGGACAACTTCCTGTGGTGCCTCTGGGACTGGACACAAACACCAATTAGTATGTATTGCAATGCACTTACACATTATCACCATCAGTCATTCTGAGTAATATTTCAGCTATGATGTAAACTTTTTATGAACTTCAAATGTTTAGTTTGAACCAGCAGGGAGAGATGGCAGAGGTTGAAGACAATAAATCATCTACTTCAAACAGTGAATAGTTTCTAGTGTAAATATTTGATTTGTGTAAAATCATGGTGCAATAGCCACATACTGTAAATATAATTTCCTCTTTTGCTTGACCATTTAGCCTTGAGCTTACATTCTTTGTGAAAATCTTCTGGTGAAATTTTGATTTTTAATAAGTTTTATTTCATACCATTATCCTACTCTATAATGTAAAAAAAAATGTTATCAGAAAGATAAGACTGAAGTCAAGTACATAAACATAATTTCCTGTGTGACTTTGTTACCCGTGAACCTGTGCTCCTTATGAAATCATGTGATAAAAGGTTTATTTTGAACCACAACCATCCTCTCCTTCACATAATCTGCAATTTCCAGCTAGATTACATTTGTGAGCCAAATCAATCTATCTCTATCTTTTTCTCTCACACACAACCAAATTTGGTATTTGTGTACTGCATGCGTGTAATCATCTTTAACTCACTGGTATAGAGCATCATTGTAGCAGGTTTACTCCTCTTCTCTCCACTGGTACTAATCATTTCGATACTGTATTGGCTTCCAGGAGCGAGGCCTTCAAAGGTGTAAGATCTGTGAATACACACACACACACACAGCTCACCCAATCAGTGTTTCTAAGCACAAGTAAGTAAATTATCAGTATCAGAACTGCTACAAAAGATTGCTTGGATCATCTGAAATTCATAAGATTGTAGCTACACCTGATGACAACAGGCATTATGGATATGATTGGTTAATGAGAGTGAAACCAACCTTGGGTCCTGAGGGGAGAGCTTCAGCTTTTGACTGGAGGTTCTGTTTTTGATGGACAGGATGAATCCACTAACAACTCCCCTGACCTTGCTCCAACCAATGGCTATGGACGATGTTGTTTTATTGAAGATCGACACCTCCGCTGGACTAGGAGCTGACACATACAAAATACAGCATTTGGCAATTGGTGAAGAAAAGTGGATGACTGTGCGTGTGCACGTGCGCTTGCGTGTGTTCACCTGCAGTGATGTTGACAGTGACAGGTGGACTGTCTGTGAAGGATTCCTTTTCTGTTCGCACTGCAAAGTGATGGAGCGTTCCTGGAGTCAGACTAGAAAACACTGCGCTCTGATTGAACACCTTCTGCACCTGTAGCACAGCACATCAAACAAAGAGAAAATATTTTCTTTCATGAAAATTAACAAAGAATCATGTTAAATTTTTACAGCAACTACCAGCAGATTTAGTTAATTAGGAGGCACAAACACGGCAATATAAAAACAGTCTTGAATCACCAGATGAGCAGCTGGTGATTAAATGTCTTGCTCAAGGGCAATTTAATGGTCAATGTGTGGGTGGAAGTGCTTCTCATTTACGTCCCCCACCCATATTTTCCCAATTAGCTGTGGGGTTCGAATACAAACTTCAACAAGCTCGCTTCTCAAGGCAACATGTGAAACGCTCACATGTCAGATTCGATTACAAATCCAATCCAAATCCAATTTTCAATGAATTTTTAGGTTACCATGAGTGAATGGTCACATGTGAAGCAGATGACTTCGTAGCTGTCAGCCTGTCCCTGTGCTGGATCCCAAAGAAGCTCTATGGAGGAGTCTGTCACCACACCCTCCCTCACATTGTTAGGAGGGACGAGGCCTACAATCAGACACCATATCACACACCACATACTGTGATTATTAGGGTTAGGGTCCAAACATACTGAAAAAATTAATTAGTCTTGGTTTAAAGATATTAAAAACTCCATGATCATACCCTGATGCATGACTTACCACAAAATACAACTGAATAAATTGTTAAAATTCTATTATTATATTAATTTTTATTTGTATAGCTCTCTTTTAAACCAGTTTAACAAAATGACTTTCCAATGAAATAAAAGCAAAGTCTAAATAATAGTGAAAAACAATTGGATAAACACATCACATTATAGTAGGACTCCAAAAATAAGTTTAAGAACTGACTTTAGATGATACTGATTCTGTAAGTGTGAGTTTCAGGAGGAAGATATATCTTCTATGTAAAGCAATACTGTGTTTACTAATGATATAGCCAAGCAGGAGCATATAAATAGAATTCATATGTCACAAGTTCATTGAGGTGGGCAAGACAAGCAGTTAGAGCCCTATTACTGGTGCTTGCTATTTGCTGGCTTGGGAATGCTGTCATTAGTGATATGGTTAGTGTGTACGTGTGTGTGTATGTATGTATGCAGAGGCAACTCATTAGCACAGGCAACTCACCTGTTCTAATGGGATGGGCGTAGTAAGGGGGTCCTGTCCGTTCTCGGCTAGTGCTGTACACCCTGAGGTGGTATTCTGACCCTGGACTCAGGTTGCTAAGGGTTACCATGTTAGTGCCGGGATGGAGGCTGTGCCAGTCGCACACATACTCGCACACTCCCTCACTTGCATCGTCACACACTCCCTGGCACACACACACCTTCACCCCATCAACCAGACCCAGCTGCGGACGCTGAATATACAGTCTTGCAGAGTGTGTGCTCACTGACAGAGGGAGCGCTACCTGTACTGGCCATGGGTCTGTAAAGATTCACAAACAGAGGGGGGAAAGCAAGACAGACAAGGACACTTTACAAAAAAAAAAAGCATGTTAAAATAAACTTTTCTACTACATTGCCAAGTGCCTTATGTCTGTTTTTCCTACCTGTGGTGTGTACAATGCTGGTCCTCTGGCTCTTGTCTTTTCCCCGCAGTGAGACAACTCCTACTTCATAGGTCTGGCCTGGAGTGAATGTGCCCAGAACAACACATACAGACTCATTTACCTGGAATGCCCTAGGACTGGACTGATTGATCCACATTTCACTTGGGATGGGGTAGTTGAGTGGGTGGGATATGATATAATAACCATCTGGAGAGTCATCAGGTGGGCTGGTCCAGCAGGTTGTGAGGTTTCCGCCCACGCTCCGCACAACCAGACCACTAGGGGCACTCACTGCTAAGAGAGACACAGAGACCGCTGTCGGTGGTTAGCTGGCCTTGGTCTAATAGCGCTTTTTAATAATTAGTGAAACATCTAATGTTATATAACACCTTTGCCTCACTCTGGATGACAGCTAAATGCCTAAAGCATAACTTGCTGTCATTTATGCTTGCTGTATTGTCAATAATCTATATCGAAAATTGACAAAGAGTTGAATAAATTTGGCTTTCCTAAAATTGGAGATGAATAATTGTGTGATTAATAATTGTTGTGAACTGTGCTAACTAGCGACATAATCAAGATCATCATTACAGCCAGGATCATGCAGCCCTACTTGGAATACCAGATAAGTGAATTTGATTATACCAGCACACTTCAGATAGTGTCAGATACAGTCAGTTGTGAATCAGAAAAAGATATGGTAACTTGACATTGCCATGTGTGGCACCCTTCTAGTTTTCAAAGTGATTTAAAAAAACACATCACTTCTTTGAAAAAAGATGTGATACATGTCAAGTTGCAAGTATGGAAGAGTGCATTTCCCAATCACTGACATACATGCAACAACCAGCCATAGGATATATTCTGGCAACTAGAGGTTAGTTAGAATTAGAAGTATAAGTCTATCCTCTAACAGATATAGTCTAAACAAAGTGCTAAGATTCCTTGCTTACCAGTTTGTACAATCAGAGGTGCTTGTCCACAGCTCTCAATCCCATGCTGGGTGACTGTGTAAACCCCAATCTTGTACTTCCTATAAGACTCCAGCCCTCCAATCACAGCAGTGTATGACTGAAATCCACCAGTCCCAGGTGACACGAAGATGTTGGCCATCCCAGCTATCTTCTCTTGTCTAGAGGACATGTCCACATAGCGTACAACAAAGGTGCATCCAATCACATATTGTGAGTCTGGGAGCATCCAGTGAACAACAATCTGACTGACTGTAATGGGACCAACCGTGACATTCTGTGGAGGAAGAGGTCCTGTGAGAAAGAGGGCATAAATGTACCTGTAAATTAGATTTGTTGATGGAAGATGGAGGTTATTGTTTTTATTCATGATGTCTAAGTATATGACTCACTAGAATATGCGGTGCGTGTTTGACCAAGGCTCCAGGAGGAGCCAGAGGGGCGAGAAGCTCGAAGGGTGAAAGAATAGACACTCCCTGGGGACAGGCCTGCCACGGTCACACCTCTAGATGAGAGGGAGACGGGAACATGCACAATTCTCCTAACACCACCATTGCTCTGTGTGTCCTTTTCACCCTCACTGATTAGTTTTCCATTTCTCTTCTTGGCTCTATCCTCTTCACCTTGTCTGTTTGTCTCCTCTTGGTACTGGAGGAAGATCTGAGAAGTAGAATGGTCAAGTGAGTTTAGGGGTGAGAGGTCACTCCAGCGAAGCTCTACTTCTTGCTCTGTCACCTGAACGAGGTCAAAGGAGAATGAGGCAGGAACCAGTGGAACTGTGGAAGAGAGACAAGGGGGGTAACATCAGGAAAAAAAATATGAGAACATGAGAATGAAATGCAAAGAAATGCTTCCAAATAATATGGTTAGCTACTAAAAGTGTTTTGCACTTGGTGTGTTTTGAAATTGGCATATGAAGGACATACTATAGACAAAAAAAAGAGTAACATGATGAAATTATCCTTTTTTTAAATGTACACTTCTTTTTCTGATTGAACAATGGGTTAAGATTCACTGCTCAAGCGAAGTTGCAATATAGCGTACATGCTCTGGTTAGGGTCAGTCAAAGTGTATTGCATTTGTTATTTACTTTTGTATTGACAGATGAAGGGTAACGGGATGTTACAGAAGAATGGAGTGAGAAAGTATCCTGGTCCTGTGGCGTTCTTTTGAAGGGCAAAACAGTCTGTCTGATTGGCAGGCAGTGGTGATGTCATAGAGTTGGTTAAGTTGTAGACTGAGCCATCAGTCCAGCGAGGCTGACCCTCCTCCTGTGGAGTGACAGAGGAAGGAGATTATATGTGCACTGTATACACATGGAAAAGATTATCAACTGGATAGTCATCAGATCTAAAGTATAAAAAACAAACCACTCTAAGGAGTATCCGATGCCTTGGAGCTTTTCCTGTTTATAAAGTAAACTCTACATTGCCAGCACATCACTTTCAAAATAAACACCAGTATTGCTCAATAGGACTCCAGTGATAGATTACTATTACAAAGCCTGACTTAAGAACTGTTTCAGATCAAATCCAAATACCACTGAGGTTTATTGTGTTGTAATAGAGAAGATCTGACTATTACTTCATTTAAAGTTTAGGGATCATATATAGGTCTGGCCAATATGGACAGAATTATATGACGTCTTTGACTGAATACCTTGATATTGATACTGTGAGGGTATTGTAAGAATAACTATTGGTACTTTCATAAGACATTTACACACTAGAGATTTTTGATAAACAAGCATTTGTAATATGGATATGATAGCCAAGCAGAGGCAGGAAAAGGGCACTTATGCAATATCATGATGCCAAAATCCCAGATCATGTTCTAGTCTGATATAATATCGATATAATATTGATACATCACCAGTCCTAATTATGTGTTTGATGCAAGGCTACCTGCTGGTCATTGAGTCCAGTCCATAGCAGCAGCAGAGTGTTGTGGGTGAGCAGGTGAGCAGACATGAAGAGGAGATCTTCCTGGGTTTGCAGGTCAACCAAGTGACTTCCAGCTGCCAGGTCTCTGCATCCTCGCTGGGCGTCGCTCCAGGCCAAGCCTCTCCTACTGACAGTGTAGCAGCTTCTCCAATTGGCCAACCAGCCTGTGGGGCACTGAACTGGAAACATAACAACAACAACAACGACAAAAACAGTCCAACTACAGCCAGTCAGTCCTAAATTTGATGATAAATTTGTGGTTAAGTGTGATTGTACGTTTGTGTGTTTCTTGTACCTGTTTCCATGCCAATAGTGAGAGTCTGCTTCAAGGTCATATGAAGGTTTGTGAGGGCTGTGGTCACCACAACTTTGGCTTTGAAGCGTGTGCCGGGCTGAAGACCTTTCACCGTGTACTGGGACTGTGTCTCCGATGAATTTATGTGGAGGATGTGCGTGATGGATTGTGTGTGAGTGTTAAACAGGCTGATTGTAGAAAGGTGTTGTCCACTTTGGAGCTTCCAAGTGAGGAGAGCAGTAGTAGTTGTGCTGTGGATGCGGAGGGAGGAGAGGGTAACTGGAGCTGGACACAAGTACAAAAAAGAGGAGAGGAGAGGACCACCACTATTAACACAATTACCAACATACCAACCTTCCAAAATCAGTTTGAAACTCCCTAATCAAACGTGTCATTTTTCCTTGTCATTTTCCACCACAGGCACTTAGTGTTCAAGGCCAGAGGTCACAGACTCACTGAAATGAAAAGTCTTTGCCTCCAGTGTGGTATCATTTCTGTTGGCTCTCAGCGTGATGGTATATCCTCCTGGATTCTCAGCCAATCGCAGCAACATCTTGCAGTCAGGAGAGCATGCTGAGTGATCAATGGGATCCACTAACACCTGCAGAGGCGGCGCGCCAAAGTGTGAGAAAAGCACTTCAGTTTTGAAACTAAATAAAACAACTTCTAGCCCTCATAACTAATCATGGTGACACCAGAATATTTAACCTCTGCCATCATCACCTTGTAGCTGCTGCACAAATTGTCTACTGACCATATAGTTGCTTGCAGTCCTGCAGGTGACTGTGTAGTCATCTGGATCTTGACTGGAGGGGAAGGGCTGAAACACAACTTGAACGACAACAGGGTCTGAATGCTGCTCACAGGTCAGCAAGACCACCTGAGGGGGAGAGGGGGAGATACTTGTTGAATAGGCCTAGAGGAATTAGATATCAACAAAAAATGTGATATTCTCTGTCATATATCTTACAGTACTATCAGGTAAAGTTAAAATTTCCCTGATTAGATAAATGAAGAGGGAGAGGTAAATGTAATAGCACTGCTTATGTACAAATGTAGACCTATGACTTATAAAGAACTTAAAAGTTATCTTACCTGACATAAACTCGCAAGTAACCACAGACGCTCTGTTCCACCCATAGGAAATGTGGTCATTCCATCTCACCAAACTAAACTGGAAAGTACAGTCACTCCCAGGGAAAGTAACGAGTCATGGCTATGTACCACTGGGTATAAGAAAACCCAAAACACCAAGACAGCCTCGCGGTAACATCGATTGTGGAAAGTCCCAATTAATTTGACCCACAACTGTCAATTAAGATTTGAAATAAGTACAGCATGTGGGGAAAATTAACACTGAGCAGCTACTTGAAAGCAGATTTTACCTGGCCAATCTATTTTAAATCTCAATCTGAGTGGAAATCGCTGCTTGTCAAAAGAAACTCGAGTTTTACGCAGAACTTGGGACTTTGAATTTAGCGCGCACTCGGAGTCAGCGTTCAGTGGCACTTTGTCGTCAAGCAGAGCTTTATGTGGAGGCGCGGATGTGTTCATGTGTGTGTGAAGGGTGGGGAGAGAGAGAGAGAGAGTGAGAGAGAGAGAGAGATTGTGCACGTTTGCCTCCGACCCGATTTGTTCTAGCTCTTTGTTGGGATAAGAGCAGGTCACCATGGCAACCTGGGCACACAGCCACTCCAAAGCTGAGCTCCTCAGGAGAGGAGAGGTGGGGAGGCTGGGGATGTGGGGCATACTGAAGGGGAGCTAGGAGGGATGAGAGATGAGACTGAAGCTTTGTGAGAAATTGAGACGTGCTCTGATGACAAAGTCACTAGTTCCACACCTCTAGACAGCCAGTCAACCCATTTAAGATCTCGCCGTAATACGCTCCTCTACCCCTGTGGTGTGCAAATAGCTCCAAATTGTTGATCAAATTTCAGTGGTGTTAAATGTGCGCGCGCGGATTGGAAATGGGGTGGGGTGGAAGCACTAGCCCGTGTGGAATGCGAAGAATGTGAAAGGGAGAAATGATTGACAGACGAAGAGCCGACTCGAGCAAGGGGCTCTGTTATTAAGAAGTGACTCCCACACAGCAATATCCTTGCAGAGGTGAAACACAAACACATGTCAGCACTAGAGATGCTGAATCAGGAATATGCATGCGTATGCGTGTGTTTGTGCTGGAGAAAATGATGAATTGGAGGAGTGTGTGTGAAGGAGACATTGCAGGTCATGGGGCCACATACAGCGTTGTCTTTCCATAGTGTAAACTGAGGCTCTGCAGCATATTAACTACTGTAGTCACTGTCGAACATGAAGTCTTACAATCTCCAGACAAACAAAGACAGTGTTGAATCTTTTATTCGCCTATCCTATTTCAAAATACAGATACTGTAATAAAAGGCATGGATCACATATTAGTAACTGATTAAACCTCCCTAAGGGAACAGAGCATTACATAAAACTTTAATTTGTACAAAAGCTATATTGTTCTGCTAGAACAAACCAAAATGCATATACATAGTTTGCACGAAATTGCAGATATAAAAATGAAACAATGGCCTCAACAAGCTGCAACAAAGTGATATAAAGTGTTCATATACAGTAGGATAGTAGGCTAATGGCATCCTAGCATCAGTGTAAAGCACTAGAGAGCTGACTGGGTTGGCACAGCAGGTGTGAAAGATAATAATGTCTGGAGCGCAGACATGACTAGTTGAAAACAATCTCCCACTTATGTCTCTCTGTTGCAACTATGACTCATGGTCAATGCTGTAAAATGTACTATAATGATACACACAAAATGGATCATGGCTGTTTTTCATGCTTATCCATAAGTACTGTACAATCCTCATCACCTCCTATCTTTCTCTCTATTCATACATCCCAAATCTCTTCTTCTCACTCATTCTTCATCTGTCTGAATTCTCCATCTAGTTCCACTGGCATGTGCAATCCAGAGGCTCTTGGAAGTTGTAGTCCACTATTGTGGCATTGCGTGAGCAGAAGAGCGTGATCGAACGGGTTTGCAGTCCACTCTCGCGACAGCACTTACAGAACCTGGCGTGACTGTTGATGTTGAAGTTGAATATAGTGGCAGATGGACATTTCCCATCACAAGAATACACTGTTACCTGTAAGTGAAGGTGGAGAGGGTGAGATGGGGGAGGAGAATTCACAATGGTATGAGATTACAGACTGAGTTTATAATTTTTTCTGTAAATAATTTCTTAACCTAAACCCCATTCCATTGTCTTTCTCTCTCTCTCACCGGTGCATTGCTCCTGCAGTCGTCTTTTCGAATGGTTGTGCGGATGGCCACACGCTTGCATGTCTTACCATCCTCTTTACCTATATACATGTTCACACAGAATAAGATGTACACACAGAGTAATGCTCAGAAATAACCCCACATATACAGTACCCTCAAAATAGGAAATATCCACAACACAATATCACACTATTAATACACCAGACCTTTTACCACCGGAAAACATCACGTGGCATGCACAAACATACACACTTTGATTATTTCATCATTTGCCACATAGGCCTGTCACTCACACATGCTGAAAGGCCTATTGAGCAGCCCTCTTTGTTGCCCAGCAGTAGGGGCTCACTTTGATTGACAGCTGGGTGACGGGGGGCGCAGTTCTCATGCCAGAGATCCAGCTCTCCTATTGGCTACTGACCTAAACTTGACCTTACTTTTTAACCAATCAGAGCTAGTCAAAGGAATGCCATGTAGGATTGGAATGTTTCTCTGAGAACTCTAAGACAGTGTCTAGCTTCTTCTCAATAGAACACTGAGTTATATACTGGAGCTTATTCTGCCTCACAGTTGGTTTAAATACTTTTATTTGGTCAAGGCTTTCATCTTGGTTTAACATCATATATAGACACATATAAAAAGGTTATGCGCTAGAGAATTATGCAAAGTTAAACGTTGTTCATAATGTTATGGTATAATTTAGGGCTTAACCAAAGGAAAAGCAGGAAACGCTGAGAGACAGACAGACACAGACATGTACACGCACAAACACAAACACACACACACACAGAAAGCTGAAAAGTGAATGACTCAGTGAATGTCAGGATGCGAGAGAATGATTGTGAATGCGAAAAGTGCAAGATGGTGGTACCTGTGTCACAGTTAGTACTACCAGTGGGGGTTACGGGATTAACGGTAAATGGTAAAACCCCCACTCCAGAACCTGGGAGCATCGTCAGGACCGCATCCGTCCGGTTAAAGGAACGCCAGGAGAACACACACACAAGGTTATGTTTGGTTTAGAAAAACAGTTTAAAATTCACACACAAACACACAGAGGATGGAATCAGTGCAGCTGGCATGCACACAGATTTCT
>OMKZ01028097.1:5054-22132 GCA_900302535.1 Neoniphon sammara
CACACACACACACACACACACACACACACACACACACACACACACACACACACACACATATTTTAGCTGTATCTGGGTGACAGATCTTCAACTCAACACTTTCTAATCCTTTACCACTAATAGCTAACCTTAGGCATAATTCTAATGGTGACTCCAAAACCCGACCTCTAACCTGGTCTCACTTTGCCCAACACTCACTGCCTGTGATCAAAATTCAAACATGTTCTCACAAGTGTGTAAATGCAAGTACACATGCACGTAATGAACCTCCCCTGCCATCAAACTAAGCTGGATAAAAAAATGAAAGCCACCCGCAGAAAATAATAACCATCACCATCTTCATTCAGTCAACTGTCTCTTTTTTTGCTGCAGGAATCGTCAGACATCACCGTCACAGTTTCAGCACTGCTGTCAGAGCTTGGTATCCAGTGTCATCAAATTGTTCATTCCTTCAACCACGACAACCATCTTATTCATCAGTCACCTTTTTATCTGTTCATATGCTTATAATAAAGGTGTCATGGCAAATAAGGAAAGTGTTTGATCGTGTGAGCGTGTCTGTGCTTCTCTGCGCTCCCAGGCCAGACATGACGCTCTCTGCACAGGAAATTTAAGTCTTTAAGACATAAAGCAAACATGAAATCCCTTCAGGAAAACCGCAAGCCAAACAATATCTGGTAAACATCAAAGTGAAACACAAACAGGGATATGCAGATGTGGAAACCCACTCAAAGGGAAATCCATACCAACACCAAATCACTGCTATCTGTGGAAAACCTCAAAAAAAAAAAAAAAAAAAAAAGACATGGCTGTATAGCTGAAAAGATACAATTTTATAGGAATTTAGTTTTGCAGGATTTAAGGTTAAAAAATTGTGAACTTGCTCACTCAACTTACAATCAAGTTTTTTTTTAAAAAAAAAACTCATTACAAAAAGGGCCTCAAAATCTCTTCAATTGGTGTTTTTCACAGAACAGCAGCAATATGATTTATAAATCCATTCAACATGTCTTATTTTCTGTAACATCCTTGTTGCATTATTGAATCTCTCTGTGCTACACTGTCACGTCTGTTTCATTTATGTGCTCTTCATGTTATTGTAGTATTAGTTGAAAATGCTGCTGTATGGGGTACAGACTTTTAACCCCACCCAAAGAGTCCTGACACAGCCACACACACGTTTGAAAAACACCGGTAGAGGAAGTGAAGACCTCGTCCACTGTTGAACTCTGAGGCAAAACAGCCTGTAGCTGATATTGTTATTGGCTCGGTCTTCTGTCATATTATCATAACATCACAGCTAGCAGCAAATCTTTTCTGGCCAGGACTGTGGCCTTCTCATTAACATATCACTGCATCAGGGCCATAAGCAACTCCTAACAGCTCGTACATCCACAGACAGGCAGAATATCTGGTCTTGTGTGAGAACCAGCACTGGTTTGAAAACACCATGCAGTGGCTCTCAGGAAAAGCGGCCTATTTTAACTTGTTAGGCTTTTGTGCTGCACTTCCCTAATGACACAGCTTGTCCATGCTGTAAAAAAAAATCCAGGCCCAGCATCTCCAATGGCCTACAAGCACTATTCTTCAAAAAAATAATGTCAAATGGTCACATACAGTTACTTAGTTGGTGGTTGGGAGGAGCGCTTCTTTATAAGCGTGTTCGTTTGCTAGTGTGTTTATGTGTAACACTTTTTGCAATGCACACTGCTTTGGGGGATTATGGTTTTGTATGGTATGGTCTTACATAATGCTTGCCCTACACCAGGCAGCATGCTAGACATCACACAGCATCAACCAATCCGAGCCTGGTGCACCGTCTCCAAGATAATGAATCAGCACTAAAGCAAAAATTTGTGAGAGTTGAGAAATTGTCTTGCACATACGTACAACTGTTTAAAATTACAATATTACCAAATTACACGGGTGAAACAGGATCACCTGCTTAACAAAATTGTTAGTTACTAATGCCATTTTTACACTGCCACTAGCATGGCTTGGGATTGCATTTCCATTACTTTGGGCGAAACGGGATGAAGGCGTTACTCTCCACATCATGGTGATGTGAGAAGTGGGTCAGACTTCAGCTCTGGACCATCTACACAGATGGTATGTGCCCCGCAGCCCACCAAGCTGCCGGGATTACCCAAGCGTCCTCTATTGCACAATGCAGAGTATCTTCAAACTTATGTTTAGTTTATAGTTTCCAAACAGACTTAAACACAGTCCGTGAAAATCGATGCATCAAAAACATGTGGTGGCCTATAGCAGACACTGGGCTACAGTGGATGGATGAGGGAGATCCTCAGAGGAACTCAGATTTCATTAGTTAGTCAAAAGCCTCAACATCCTGTCTTTCTGATAAGCATGACAAAATTCATTGGTGTTCAATGGTAATTCTTAGCAGCAATGTAGGTTAGGGGCCATGAGAACGTCCTATATACTGTATAACAAAGCTCTTTCTGAAGGACCCACGTTTAAAAAAGTTGCATAAATGAGACATTCACTGGCTGAAAAGATTAAACCGACTTTTACAGATGAATTATGGGATATAAGAAATGCATCTTATGGGTTGCTAAGTGAGTTTTGAGTCATGTTAAGACCTTTTGCTTGCAGAATTTGCTTTTGAAGATGGAAGCACAGGTGTTTTTGGAAGATAAATCTGCAACTAAAATTGTCAGCTAAATCCTAATCCTAAATGAGATTCCAGCTTTCACTTTGGAATTAACTCTTTTCGTTTTTCTCATGACCTGAGCTAGCTGTTGTGCAGGCTGGTAATATTTTCTCGTATGTGTTTTATTTAGCGTAACTCACTTTGAAGGGACCCAGAAGGAAGCTGGTAATGTAATATTGCCAAAATGTCTTCATGTCTGTTTTCTCTAATACCATTTGGGGACCTATTTGAACGGGGCCTCTGACCTCATCTCCACAGCGTACTCTGTTTATCTTTTTTGGGGTCTTTTCTATGTTTCATTGTAACATGCTACATGAATGAAATCCATTTTCGTCATCTTATGAGCCACTTTTAGTTCCTGACCCTACCTTTGAAAAGCGCTGCCTTAAGGATTCCATTTGACTGTCCAAAGAGATGGAGAGATATTGCACGTAATGGTTTTATGTTACATTATGGTGATGGCAAAGTAAGCAACATTATGTAAGCACAATGTAAGGACTATAGGGGGAGGAGAACATTGCAAAATCCCTGCAACTGACAGCATCAGAAAGAAATGCTGAAAGTACACAGAGATCCTGTGGTAAACTCACTGAGCAACTGCAGTGACGGTTTTGGGGTAAAAGGCTGAACCTTACTCTGAGTGACACATGCCAAGCTCTGACAGAACACAACTGGTTGACCAAGACAGAAAAGAAAATGTGCTTTATGTGCTTTCCACACAGGGATTTCCAGGTCCAACCTTACTATTCAGTCATAGAGGCAAACTACTGAGATAATCTGGAAGAGAGCTGTGTTCAATTTCTGCTCAAAAAGCCACTTTTGTCCTGTAGTTAAAATGCTGAAAAAAAGACTGCCATACCCATTTTTAAAAGGCATAAATAAGGATTATTGCACTTTTTAGCAAATAAATCGCAGTCCTTGTTTGTATTTTGAATTGAAAGTAAATTACCCCCAACATCAGTCAAGAATTTATCATAAATTTCAAGATTATAAAAGACAGTCTGCCCTGCTGCAATCGATATGCAGTAAACCTCTCATAGTGAAAATGTCATTCAAATACAAAACAAATCCTCCATCTGTACTGAGTTTTGATAGTAGCAGAGCTTTGTCTGTCAGTATGCATCTGTAGATTGCTCTCAGAGTGAAGCACCACAGCTCTGCTTTTTTCTCTCTGAATCATCTAAAGATGAAATACACACAGTTGTGAGCTCACACACACAAACAAACAACAATATCTGGGTGAGACTCTCTGGAGAGAAATCCATAAATGTGCACTCCTCATACATAAAATGTACACAATGTCACTGATTCATTTCATTATGATTAATCAAGATCCAAGAATCTTGATTTTCATCTGCTGTTTATTAAGAACTTTGGGAAGGGTTTATTCCAAAACATTAGGTAAATACAGATGATGAAGCCAATTACTTCGTATGTCAGAGAAACGTATGATTTCACCATCTAAAACATTACTGTTGCAGTAAATAAACTCCAATGAAAATGAAGTGAAATGCTGGAGCATATAAGGATCAAAGAGAATTGAGAAAATTATACCCTCTTCAACCAGGGGAAACATCATCAACCAATTATTACGTCTGCAAGCATCCTGGATTTATGAGCGAAATTCTGTGGAACCACTTGGATTGAATGAGGAAATAAAATCGACCTTTTTTGTCTAATTCATGAAGATTTTTCTTGCATAATCCACTATGGGGCAAGTTCAGAGCTATTGCTTGGATGTATTAATTTAATGTGCATTGATGGTATTAATCCTATATTTATTGTTGTTATTGGACTTGTTAATTGATCTTATCACCAATGTTTAGTATTTACCTAGCTCTGTTCCAGGGTGTTAGATTTCATGCTTACCATGCTGTTAGTCTAGACCTGCTATCGCCCTGTCAGTTACCATGCAAGATGCAAGATGATGAACTTCTCTCTGTCTGTACTTCAGTGACTGGCTTTAATTACAGACTGTCCTGGAGTGTCCTGTTTAAAAAACACATTTTATCACCATATGTCTCATTACCCCTTTGAGTCCACATCACTCATGCACTATTCCTTCTTCTTCGAAACTTTGGTAATTAAGTGAGCAAAGTTTATTTATATAGCACCTTTCACAGACAGGGGTCACAAGGTGCTTCACAAAATGACGGCAAATAATGCATATAGGGAAAAAGATTGTGCAAGGGAAGATTGTTCCAATTTTTTGGAGCCACACTTCCAACAGCACCATCACATTTAACTTTACTGCAAGTCTAGTTTGAGGAACTGTAAGGATGTTCAAGTGAGAGGATCTGAGTGCTCTAGTGTATTCTTCAGACTCTACTGCTAGCTATGCCAATGATAGCAAACAGTGTTTTTTGAGGAAATGTCTGATGTGGACTGATAATGCTACTTATTATGACAGAAAAAGTCAAAAAAAGAAAGAAAAGAAATACAAAATAATTTAATTCAATATAAAACATGCAAGCCTTTTTTATACAAACGCAATACAGAAGCATCTTAAAGGACAACAATCATTTAGCACAACCTAACCTCCTCAGGCAGGGCATACCACAGCGTCTGGGCCCTGACAGCAAAAGCCTGCTCATTTTTCATCTTTAACCTTTTGAACTCTGATTTTCCCTTCAATTTCCATCTAAGTAGCTTCAAAGTTAGAGGAAAAAACATCCATATTGTATGACAATGTCACATACATATTATCTGGTTGCAGCACTTTGTATTGTAGCTACATCACACTTAAATTGAGTGAGATGTTCAAACCCTACATGCCATTGTTTTATGGCTGCAACGATGACAAATCCATCCATGGGTGTGGCAGAGTTTGAGGAGGTTAAGCTGGACTTAGGAACTGCTAGGCGAGGACCTGAGGCTGCCCTCGAGCTCATAAGGGGTTAAAAGATCAGAGATGTAGCTAGAGGGAAAGAACTTGACACGACTTTGACGTTTTCAACTCAGTTCTACCAGGTAACCAAATGTACCAAAAGGGGTGTAACGTGATCTGGTCAAAAGCCTTGATGCAACATGTTGCAAAACTTGGAAGTGTTAAATGTTAGAACAATCAAGACAAGCGTGTATGGTTCCCTGTATCTTCAGAGTCTAAACTGAAATGTGAAGGCTAGATGTCCGACTCAAGGATGTTAGGTTGGCATGTGAGCAAATTACATCTGAGCATTACTCCAATCACCTAAATCAACTGGTAGGCAACACTGGAGTGCAGGCTCAAGTTTATTGCGTGCGGTTCTTCTCTCTCACGTTAGCCATCTGACCAAATCACGATGAATATAAACGTCTACCATGTAGATGGGAAGATCAAACATATTCATTTATGAGTTTACATGACAGATTTCAACGCACACAGTCCTGGACTTCCAAAATAAAGTTGAGACCACAAACTTTCTGAAAGCTGATACTGCCATTCCCCTCGCTACACAAAGCTCATTTATTCTGAGCGACAGCTCTTTCATCACCGGTCAGGAGAAAGTGGATGTAAACTGGGAAGAGCTGAAACATCCAGTCAGTTCAGATGACAGATGAAGGGCAGAGATCAAGATCCTGAGAGCAGGAAGAGAAGAGAAGAGAAGAGAAGAGAAGAGAAGAGAAGAGAAGAGAAGAGAAGAAAAATTTAAAGGTTAAAGTTAACACACAAAAAGACATATTAAGATGCTGTTACCTGCCCCAATCCACCGAGGCATATAAAGCCGTGAGGCATAGTTATGTCAGTTTGTATGATTTTGTAATTCTACAAGATATGTATAAAAAAATGTTTAGCAAGCTTGGCATGGCAGCCAGTTTTGCCAAACAGTGAGGAACCTGACAGGCTGGCTGTGTGTCTTTCTTTATTGTTTCTCTCTCTTTCTCCAACCAACTCTCCATCTCTCAGTCTAATGTCTCCTCACATTGCTCTGTCTGCATCTCAGACCCTCCTGCTTCTCTCTTTATCTACATGGCTGTCTCTTTCTATACCTCCTCTTCTCTCTCTGGCAGCTCTCCGATTCCTTCCTTCTGTCTGTTTATACATACATACACAGGTCGCTTTCTCTCTCTATTCATGTCTTTCTCTATCTCTAACCTCATCTCTCTCTCTCTCTCTCTCTCTCTCTCTCTCTCTCTGGTTCTGTTTAGTCGACTGTTTCTCTGTTTCCTCTCTTCGTTCATTAGTTAAAGCTTTTAGATTTATGTTGGGTGTCACCAACAAACAGATCCTCACATCTGGACCTCTGTAGCAACCTGAGTGCAGGCACACACACGCACACACACACACACACACACACGTACATGCAGAAACACACATTCAAAAGAGTACGCACATATGAGCACAGCATATAAACCTTCACATGTGCACACAAGCACAAAAATATGTACATACAGCGATGTACATGCAGATATATCCACTTAAGCAGATGTGCGCACAATCACACACACACACAAACACACACAAACATCAGCCCTTTGCCAACATACGCACACATCTTCATTTATTACCATGACGATGATCAACAACATTCCCACCCTCTCTTGTCTCTAAACCCCCTGAAGTCACCACACATACACACACACACACACACACACACATAAGTACAACCTCCCTTTTTTCTCTCCACACAGCCTCGGGTCATCACACTCTCTGTGGACATTTGTGATTCCCATTTACGTAAAATCTATTGCATTTGTTTCTCTGTGTTTCTGTACTAAGATACATTTCCAGACAAACACTGTGTAGGACAATGAAACATAAGGCAACATGTTCTGAGGACGATGCTCCAAGATGTTGAACTAGAAAAATGCAGGTCATGCCACTCTTTGAACTGGGTGAGCATGCATGATGAGTTATGGATCAAGGATGTCACACCATGCAAAAATTGATTTTTGATTCTATATTGTTCTCATCATTGGCCCAACTCTGATCGATTCCATGCCTATTACACGTTTTTCGTCAGTTAAGTCTAAGGGGTCTTCACTTATGTAAATCAACCCTTGGCAATTTTGTATAGTGCACGTTTAAAGGCTAATCCAGTTGTGGATAACACACAGGAGGCTGTATCTCTACTGAATGTACATGAAGGCAAATAAGAACTGTGCATATTGCTAGAATGCAGTGATATTTGATATTTGACACCTTGCCAAGTAAGATGCAGAAAAACAGTGTATTTAAAATGTCATCTGTGATTGATACACATTAATTTGAGGATTTGGTGGCCAGTTTTTTGATTAAAACAGTCGATCATTTAGACTTTGATAATGACTAAGCACTCCTGAATATGGATTCTTGAATGAACTGCGCCTCTTAAAACTGCGCTTTAAATCTTGAAGGTCATGGATACATTTGCTAATAAAGGTTGGTAACAAACACTCAAAAATTCAAAAATGCCTTCATACTATTGCAACTACTGGGCAGGATTACTTTTTTTTTTTTTGTATTACTATTACAAGCATTCTTACTTGTCCTAAAATCCAACCAACTGAACATTACTGTATAGACAGGGTTTTAAATACTCATAACCCTTGAATGAGCCCTCAGCACAGCACCTGTCAATCAAAATGGCTCACTGTGGCTGCAGAGATGTCAAAATTTCTCAGCGTGCTCTTGGAAACAGTTAAAAGAAGTAATATTGGTTGTTTTAAGCACAAATTTAAAATAGGCATATGTAATCATATTGCCTCTACTATCCTCTCTCACCTCTCTGTATCATCACACCATCAAATATTTCCTACCACTTCAAAGCATTTTAAATCATTACAATATGGCGATACGAGATGTGTTTTTAATTCAGTAATATGTTAATGGTTATGAACTAATGCGTCATAGGCTATGAAGAAATTATGGAATATAGCAAAAATGAATGGATTAATACTTTGTTAGCTTTGGTAATTAAAATAAGGCGTTCAGGCTCTTTGAGATTTTGTCCTATTGACCCGACCCACGTCCCACACACTCAGCCAGACAGGACTTCCAGATCACGAGCATTCAGTGAGCAAACACACCCAAAACAAGGCAAATTATCATCATCACCAAGGTGGGTGCACTAATGTGTGAATGTGTCATCCTCTCTCTTCTTCCATCATCTCTCCTGTTTGTTTTTCACCCTGTGCTATTTCAGAAATATCATAAAATATTTTAAAAGAAAAACTTTGCTACTCATTGATTTGGCTATTTATGCTGTTTTGGCTAAAGAAGGCCATGTGGAGGTTTAACTTAATAAAAGCATCACCAGTCAGTTCTGGTTGTTTTAGGTGTTTGAAACACAGCTGACACTGCAATGACCCCACTCCACCCTGATTCTCTGCCTCTTTTTTTTTTCTCTTTCTCTCCCTCTATCTTTCCATTTCTAACCCTGTCTCTCTCGCTCTATCCATTTCGGTCTCGCTGCTGGTGTTATAGACCCTCTGCTGAGTCGTCCTCTCTCTGCTTCCTTCTCTTTCTTGTCCTCTTCGATGTTTTCCTGATGGCTTGGACGCCGCACTGCCACAACAAACACTTTGTTGCCATGGTTACATTGAGTCCCAGGGTAATCTTGATAGTCCATCACTTCTCAGAAAAAGGACCTCTCTATGTCCCAGGGTTGAAACTGTTGCTTAAACTTTATGTCTCATAAAACCTACTTCATACTTTGGGAGACATAAATTTTAAGTATGATACTAAATGTAGTGATTTTTTAATTTTATTTTATTTTTTTCTGTGGCAGAGGATAAGTTAATCATGCCCTTGCTGCATTAATCTTTAATCTGCCACAGCTATTACAAAGACCTTTTCTCATCAACTGGAACTTTTTTTTTTTAATTTCTTATATGAATCTGGCTCTTCTAATGCTTATGCTTTTCCCACATGAGCTCACCTACTTTCTGCTCCCTGACACCAGACTGACGTCTGACTTGAACCTAACATATGTCAAGTGTATGAAGGCTGTAGGTGTGTGACGGATTTGGTATGCTGTATGTCTGTGAGTGTGTGTGTGTGTGTGTGTGTGTGTGTAAGAGAGAGAGAGCGAAAGAGAGAGAGAGAGAGAGAGTAAAAGAGCGCCAGGGATTGAAGAGGACTCTTGAACCTCCCCCTAAACAAAAAATAAAAAAAACTTTTATGTTTTTAAATTTCTTGGCGCTTGCAAAATAATGCCAACCTACATTTATCACTGCTTGCATGTGTGCCTGTGCATGTCCATGATGCCTGCTGCCTGCAGGTGAATGCATGTGTGTGCATGCCTGTGTGTGATCGTGTTGGTCTGCTGAGGTGTGGCGGGGTTAAAGAGGTTAAATGTAGCCCCATATTCTCAAGAGGGCAGAATACTGCTCCAGCCCTGGAGACGAGAAAAACATACATAATGAAGTGTTTGCCAGCTTTGACTCGGTTCCCATCACACATCTTCTTCCAAAGACTCCCAAACCTGTATGAATTTGATGTACGTCTGCAAAAAATGTAATTTAAATAATCCTGCTAATTGAAATATCACTAGTCTCTCAAGATGGATGCGGGGCTCATGCAATTTCCAAATGCTTCCATCTGTATATTTACATGCCTGAAGCTGGTATGGAAAGCAAAGGCAGATATCTGGTCATTTTCCCACATCTGTATTCACTTTTCACACATTCACATCCGCATCCTCCTAAAAACCATTCTCAAAATCTAGCTAACCGATAGATACTATGCAGATGGAAATCCAAAGAGAAGTTGAAAGTTTGCAGAATTCATTTTGTGGCTACTTTAAAAGATGATACCAGTCACATTTTATTTGGGGCTCTGCTAATAAATTAGCCGTGTGCAGCTAGCATTGCAATTTCCTGCCTCGGTTTTGTTTCCAAGGGTAACACTTGAACATGAACACTGTGTTGGTCCAAATAGCTTCTGGTTTGAAGAGCTTTTCCACTGGAGGATGAGAGCTTCCAGTTTTGTCTCATACTTGACTTTTAAGGGGCTGCAGTACAGACTCTCTCTCTCTGGAGCATTTAAAGATTGTGAAAGGTGAGAGGCTAAGCTATCACTAAACTGTAATACTGTTACATGGACAACATCCTCCCCGGCTTGACGTCAGCCTTTCCAAATCATGCAAGAAAACAACCTCACTAGACTGGCTGGGGATGATAAATTGTGTATGAAAAAATGTATTTCTATTTCTACTCAAATTCTCATTCCCATTCTCTCCCATGCAGCCTCGGGCTCCCAAGACTAATTTGGTCATTAAAGGAAAACTCACCTCCTCACGTGCTGTGGGGTATTATGTATGTCTGTAGGGGTTTTTGAGTAGTTTATATAACCCTGTGTCACATTCCTCCTACTGATTACAGCATTACGTAGCAGCACCTCAGCTCACTGTTGTTGTGCGGTGAAGGTTAACTTCTCATGCCTTGTGTGTGTGTGTGTGTGTGTGTGTGTGTGACGTGTGCAGGCTTGTGCATGTGCTGATATTTAAGGCTTGCTCTTTCCGATGTGTGGGTAGTGTCAGGCAATCTTAAGAGCATTGCAGTTCCATGTTTCATACATGTCACACCTCCAAACATTTGAGATGTGTTTGGCTCAGGAGGAGTGATCTGTAAAACTGGTAAAGACCCCAATTTGAAGCTGAGGTGTTATGCTCTCACTTGGGTTTTATGACCACTATTATGGCAACCATTGTGGGAAACTGTAATGTTAGCTTTTTTTATTTTTTATATAACACTGGAGGTATAGAAGTAACCTATCTGATGTTTCCTTATTAAAGGCACAGCATCATAATTGGTACCAATCAATCGGAGTGTTTTAATCCAATTTGGATCAATCTTGGCAGGGTGGTTGGAGGTGATGTCAGGACCTTCTCTATCTTTTTTTTTTTTTTTAATCTGTCAAACGTCGAGGTCAAGGCAGGACATCACAGTTTATCATCATAATACAAGGGGCATGTTTACCAAAACAGCATCTCTCTGAGTGCATTTCTTCGTTCCACATCATTTTATTTTTTAAATCACTGTATTTTTCTTCTTAATAACTGACTGTTTTTCAGTATCTGTGCTGATTTTGTTCCATTTTCCAATCTACACTCCTGCAAAAGTTAATATTGCTCATTTACTGTAGTCCAGATTGCCTCACAGTGTTGACCGTGTCGGGGCCTTTTGATGCATTGTGACAATTACACTGAACGGGCCGGAGAAAGAGAACAGGGTGTGAGAAAACATTTAGTCCCTCAGCTCCACAGTCTCCCAGGACCTTCTCCTTTGAACCTGAGCTCTGTCTGAGGCTATCCAGGTTCACCACACACACACACACACACACACACACACACACACACACACACACACACAATCACACTAGCGAACATATACAGCATATATAAAGTGTGCACATGTATAAACAGAATCATTCAGCCCACTCAAAGATGAATGTACAACACATTCACCTTTACTCAAGCCAGTGGAAATGATGTAAGTGAAAGCATGCAGGAATTCCAGACCCAGATCTCCTTTCTGGTCAAACCTATAAAATGTGATATGGTCTTTAACACACTCAACTGAAAGCATGTTAAAGCTAGGTAGTCAAAAGCTGTGTTTCCACTGGGACTTAAATAAAGGTTTTACTGCAGCGGTTGTGGAACAGTTTGTATTATTAACCTATTTCAACACCAGAGCTAACACTGAGAGCTGCTTAAATCTCATCAAAGACACAGCGCTTCTACTGCCATCCACTCTATCCTAAAGGGGCAAGTTGACTATGAAGTTAATTACTGCCAATCGCTGAATGCGAATAATAAACACCAAGTTGTATTCTCCTAATCCAAACATAAAAATGACAGTAAAACAGTTGCAAAGGGGACAGTGAAAATTAAACCAATGTGGTGTTAAGAGAGGGTTGACATGAGATATGTATTAAGAAATATAGCTTGATTTTTTTTTTTTCAATATATCCTATAATGGGGGTGAGCTCATGGAAAACCTGGTTCTTTTACAAAGAGTCTGTAGGTCCCAGCTGGTTGTTTGGCTGCAGCCTGAGGCTGAATCACAGAATGGCATTGACCTAGCAAAATGCTTTGGGGGGCAGCAGTAGCCAATAATGATTAGCAAGGCAGTCAAGTAACTGGAAGATTGCCAGTTTGGATGGTTGGACTGGCTGAGGAGTCTGGGTGTGTGTGTCTGGATACGAGAAAGGAGTAATGAAGTGCTCTCCCTCCCATAACAGCAACTTTTGAACTCTCCAATAGAGGCAAACAGGTAACACACTCCTCAACACTTTGTTGTACCAGAGATTAAAAAAAAAGGAGATAATCCACAAGAATATCTGAAACTTCCTAGAACAGGTGACTGTTCACCCTCAACCTGGGCTAACCAGAGTAAAATGATGTGGATTACACTGCAAAAAGTCATTTAGTCACATATCGAGTTTTAAGATTTGTTGTTTTTCTAAACACAAATGAAAAAAAACTGCCAGTAGGATGAGATAGCCCCACTTGTAGTATAAATATGTATAAATATGTTAAAACAATGCACAATAAGGCAGATCTGCTCACTAGAATCAAGACAATGACACTTTTTTTCATTGGTTTTAAGAAAAACAAGATTTTGCACTGATTATGAGGCAAAATGACTTGTTGAGATGGAGCTTTTTGCAGTGTATAGGACTATTATAGAAAATCAAAAGATTTTATTGTGAATTGGAGAAAATTCACTAATGATACATAGAAACACAAACTTGTGCTTAGATTAATCAAATCTGGAACCATTAAAGCTGCTGTAGGTAACTTTGTAGAGTGAATGGAATTTATTCTGAAATTCAAACTCAAACAGTTCAAACAGCACCCACCCGAGATTCAATACCTTCTGTAAGTGCTTCCTACCCACGTGCACGCTCGTGTGTGTGCCTCTGATGCTGATGCAATGGGGGATGAAGAACTGGCGAGCCGGCACACCCACTCCACCTGCAGCTACCATCCTAAACCAGTGCACTGCTTAAGAATATGGTCTTTGTTGACTTGTCTATGTAAATAAGAGTTGAAACTTTCCCATGTCTGAACTAAGTAAAAAGCCATGTGCCACTAATTTAAGAATATAGAGCCATGACCAGCCATGTGATTGACATTTATCAACCTCAAGGTCACTGCATGCGACATCACTCCTTTTTCATTTTTTGTAATCCTTGGAACTTCCCACAGGGTTATTTGTGTGCCAAGAAGCGGCATTTTAAAACACTCTGAACAGTTTCAAAAATACTCCACAATTTGTTTTCCTTAATTTGTTATAAATTGACTTTGCAGAGATAAAAGGTTTTTATCTGAAAGCGGTGCCGCTTTTCATTTACCGACCTGTAACTTGGTTAGCGTGCCCAGATTGGACGCTCACTCAGCTGGTGTTTTGATGTGAGGGACTTCCCAGACACAGAGATTCTTTTGATATCAGGCAGGCAGTGCCAATCACATTTTACCACGGTCCCAGAAATAAAACAAAAATGTTCACTGTTGTTACATGAAAAACAAAGCAAGTCAGTGTTGTCTCCTCTCATATTATTTTCATAAAATATTACAGCCAAGAAAGACTCTGGCAAAAGGAAATTCTGATGAAGCCAAAATGTAATGCATGGTGTTTTTAAAGGTACAATTCACAATTTTAATACAGAATTGATTTGAGTATATCAATGAACAGCACCGATTGTTGAATGATATGGCTATAAACAAAACACAGATTGCAACTGTTTTGCTGGAGAGTCAGTTCTTATCAATCATTTTGTGAATGTTTTGGCTTTCTGTGGTTGGTCTGTCCATTGACAGACATTTGTATGATGGTCTGGGCGTTTTAACTCACACCACACTATGTTTATGCTTGAACTCCATAATTCAATATATTTAGGTCCAGGCATCGTCTGTCGTGTTTAAAATCAGATTATCTCTTTGGTCGGACGTCGTTTTAAGCCCTAAAGTAAAAGGGAAATTTAATATGTTTTACTGTGATTTCAGTCTAAAAGTAACAAAATGTATCAATAATGCATAAAAGGTTGGCAACAATACATCTTTGTGATACTGTTGGCTAAGGTGTGTTATGTATGTAGTCTTGATACTGCAGGCTTGAAACTTCTCCACAATCTGTATCCCTTTATTCTGTCTTTCATTCCCCACTTCACTCTTTCCAGCAGAAACACTACCAAACTGCATCACATCTCCACAACTTTTTAATTGAAGCTATTTTTAATCCATGTGTTAAACCCCCAAATTTTGAGGAAACTCAGATTAAACGGTCCATTTAATCTGACACTGGAAAGCAGATCCAAAGTGAATCTCCTGGTTAATATTTCCATATAGCGTCCATTTAAAGTTGCATTATGCAGAACTGCCCAAGGTCAATTTATGTGAGTACTTTCCATTTGCTATTTCAACTATTTTTCAATCAATTTATTTCTTGTTTTTAATTTTTTCTCCAAGTAATCCCGTTTTTAGGTCTTGACTGCCTTATTTGTTGATTTGAGATAGATTTGCTTTCCAAATAACACTTGAATTACAATATTAGATAAAAAATAATCTGTTGAGGTTGGCTTAGCAACATTATCTGATGTGATAAACTGTGTAAAAACTGTATAAAGAGATCAGTGTAAATATTAGCGAGTAGTGACAGAGGAGAAAAAGTGTCTGTCCCATCTCTTCCTGAGAAGGCCTTTTGTTTCTTAAATTAGACAAGTGGATAAGAAGTATTTGTTATCTCTTCTTCATCTTTTCATATGCGGAGGTCTCCTGTTTTTGAACTCAGACGAACGGATCAGAAATGTTTACTGGGTTCTTTTAATTTATCACCACAATTTTGAAGTATGTTTTGGTAGTTTTGAAGACAAATTGAGGGCAGTGTTTACTGCCCAGCACAATCATGGGGTCTTGACCCACTGACACAGAGAGGAGGACGGGGAAACAGAGAAGGAGAGGACAAGACAGATGAGGAGAGAATGAATTTATAGGCAAAGCAGACAGTGTTTGAAAAGCAAACGATCTGCTACGACTTTATTTCCGAGCCAAGGCCACACAATATGAATAGCATTTAGTCCGACTGTAACGATCCCATTCACACAACATGTTTCACACAGCGCAATATTAAAACATGCTAAGTTTTTATTGAATCAGATAAACACTCTTTTTTCCCTTTTAGCATTATTCAGTCGCACAAGTGGACCATAACACAGTTTCAGAGTGCGATCAAGTGGGTTTGCTTATTGGTTTATTTAGGTGCCAATACCAGCAAACAAGCAGCTGGGAAACAAACGGTATGTGGACTCACAAGCTGCTTGTTTACTGGACTGCGTTTTGGTGAAAGTTCATCCCACGAGGTTAGAGAAATTTGTTGGTGGAGGAATCAAAACAATCCAATTCCTGTAATTTAAGCTGAGCATGACGGACTTCTCTGCACTCTTTGCTGTAGTTTACCAATTTGCCATTTTGGGTTTTTATACCAGAGAAGAACATATGAAGTAACATGGGTCACTGCTGACTAGATGTCACCCTCCATCTCCTCAGGCTCAAAAAAAAAAAAACTGAGTGTGCAATGAATTTCCAGTTCCACTCTGATTCCAAACAGCACGGTTTGTTTAGAAGAGGCGTGTAGTTTCAGGTATTCTGCTATTTTATTCTGTTATCTGAATGCTATTGTCCTCCATTGCCAACTAAAAGAGGAAACTCTCCAGAGTTCAAACCCCTACGAATATGTCTGGCATGAATGCACCATGAGATGACACCTTCTCTTTGGTTCTGTTATTCACCATCTCACATCGGCAGGTTTTTTGCTTTACTGGACTTGGCAGTGTTTTGCCAGGCAATTACACTGAAAATGTGTGTTCCTCTTAGGATTTAATTGCATAGATGTTGGAAAACTACCAAAACAAATGAATGATTTGGTGGATGAGTGAAAAACCAGCCGTCACAGTATGTTAGACTAGTGACAGACTGTTGACCTCAGTGTGATTGAACATGGTACTCTATATATTATTAAAGTAATTATGTATATACTACATTATTTTATTTCACCGCCATCCCAAGTTTATATACTGGTCAAAATTTTAAATTCAGGGTGTTGTCTGACATGGTCTCACTTTACCCTAATGGCAACAGGTCTCTATTATTAATCACTAATCTGAGGTAATGCAAGGGTACAGATGCACACACACACACACACACACACACACACACACACACACACACACACATACACACTTTGCACATATTTTCTGTTTCCCTCTTTCTGACACATGCACCCTCATGTTTTTTCTCACTCACTTTCTGTAAGATTGAAGCATAACTCATATTAAGTTTTATTCTCCATCATAAATCTCTCTCATGTAAACACACTGATGCACAAATCCGCTCTCTCTCTATTACTGCTTCCTTTTCTCTTACACACACACACACACACACACACACACACACACACACACACACACACACACAGAGACACACACTCAGCGGTAAAACAG
>OMKZ01028099.1:15782-27252 GCA_900302535.1 Neoniphon sammara
TATGATCTCATCTTATACTACCCTGTTCATCCCACTGGGGACAAGTTCGAGCTGACGCCAGCAACAATACAGTCATATCACCACTAGACAGTGTGTGTGTGTGTGTGTGTGTGGCGGGGGTGGGTCATTACTCTGGTGAATGCATATTTTTATATATCAGCACTGATCTTGTATTTTCACTATTAACGTTGCACAGGTTTTCCCTCCAGGTCAAGATCAATTAGGGCCTATTTGTCGCCTGGTATTCCACTAAAAAAAAACAACAACACTGAGTCTCGCCTGTTGGTGCTCAACTGTACATTTTTCCATCACCTTAAAGGATCTATGAATTTAATGGGGCATGCAGTTAAGATTTTCACTGGCCCATAGCACACAGTAACCATAATACACCAGTGGGGAGTTGCAGGTGCTGAGGTTTCTGGCTTTGAAGACTCGCTTTCCAGCCCAAACTCGTTTTCAGAAATAAAAACTCTTGTAAATTCAGGACCATAGCAGGGAACAGACCCTTGTCTATGCTCCTATTGGTTGCTGATGGAGGTTGATAGATTGTGGATGAATTAATGCACCTTTAATTCTGGATTAGTCACACCATTTTCAAAAATAGTACAATCCCAATAAATCAAAGTATTAGATGAATACATTTTGATCATACTGCAGGCAGCATTTGCCCCGCATTTGAGCAATTGCTCAACTCACAATGGCTCTAAACAGCCACAAAAAACAAAGTGAGTGTCCCAGTTTTTTGAATTTCTTACTCTTGTGATCTCATTCATAATTATATCCTTGTATTGCCACAGTTTGGTTAGACATTGCTCAGTGTCTCCATGTGGATACTTACTCCCCCACATCAAGTTGTGTCTGCGGTGAGTCGCTCTCCATTTCCCTCCCATTTAATCAGCTGTTTGGGGGAAAGGTGTTTACATCAGGCTAACGGCGCCTAGCCACTTTAAACCTGGCTTCTCCCTGCGAATCGCTCCTTGCTGCAGCACAGACTGAGAAAGTGAGGTTTCGATATGGAGAGATGTTTACAGGATTATTAAAATTTGTCGATCCGCCAACACTGCACACCCCCACCCCCACCACCTCATCCTTTCCACTTCCTTTTCCCTCTTTTCCCGTTTTGTAATGCAGTGGCTATTCCAGGTGGGTTCACTGGGTTCTGCCGCCTAATCTGACTCAGACAAATGTGTCACAAGCCAGTTAGCGTTCCCTCCAAATTGTCTCTCCCGGGCGGCGCGGCCTGCTGGTCGCCTGGCCTCCCGAGGTTTATAGAGTGCACTGTTATATCGTTAAGCCCGTGAAGAGACCACACAGAGACAGCGAGGGTGTCTGTGTCCTCGTTAAAGCGCCGCCCGGGCAAACCAGACGCAGCCGATATACACGGCAGATAAGACACTTAGCAGCTCGCTCAGATTTACAGCCTCTGCCTTGGGGAGCGAGAGAACGAGGGCTGCGAGAGAACAAGAGTTCATATATCGTCTGATGTCTGGCAGCCAGACGAACACGCTGAGGACAATGGGTGATTCAAAAAGGGGGCAGAGTGAGAGAAATGGTGTATGTGGAGAAGTTGTGGAGGAAGAGACTGAACCGGCCAAAGAAAAGGTTTGGCTGATACACAGAATTCATATTGGCTGTGAGAGAAAGTGAGAAAGAAGCCAGTGAAAGGTCAGGGGTGATGCTGAGAGGCCGTTGGACTAGATGGATAGAGTGGGAGAGAGAGATTCACAATAAACATGAGAGGCAGGAGAAATGTGAGCTAGAACAGTGATGTGGTGAATCATTTAGATTTTTTTAAACTGCACATGATATTCATGTCCCTGCTTCCAAAAAATGTCACCAATAGATCACTGAATGACTGGAGCTTAAGGTCATTTGGTCACAGCTATTTATTTTTTTGTATTTGGCAAAAATGAATAGAGTTCATATTTACCAATGATTTCATCCTTGAAATATGCTAAACTGAGACGTGTTGTCAATCTATTTTTCAATATGTATTCACTGATAAATTAGGTGCACATACATGTCACAAAGGCACTGGTCCTGAAATTGGCATTTGGCTAGCAAGTATTTTTCTCCAACCAAATATGGTACTTTTTGCTGTAAATACACTTTCTAACACTTGTAAACATTAATCTTGATTTTGTTAGTTTGTTGATTATTGGGTAACCATGGTAACAGAAGCAAGTCAAAATAACGAAGATTTGGGATTTTTTTTTTCATTGCAGCCTAACACCATGTCAACAAATAACAACCACACTAAATCCAAAGATTCTGAGCACAGTAGTCAGTGTCAGCTTCAGACCTCGTTTGAAGCTGTAATTTTGCATTTGCATTTTTGTCTGGCAAGGCGATGGAACCAGAAGCTGCTTTTCAATTTGGTTATCTTTGTTACCAGCTACTACAGCAATGATGTAAAATCCACGGCATCAAAGAATCCACACTAATGACTGGTTGAGCATGATGTCAGTGCAAGTCAAAAATGCTTTCTGGAAAGCACAGCTTTATGAAATACAAGCATTCCCTATCAAAAGGAAACCACAGTTTTACTCCAAATGTCAAAGTTTCTTGTCAGCACCAGATATCGGCCTCCCCATAACCCCAACGTGATCTCTCGCCTTGTTCACATAAATAACCCTCCCACAGGGTCAAAGGTCAGCTTTGTCCTGTCCAGTCCACTCTCTCTCTCAGGATCTCTTTTCATTCCCTCTGATTTACATCTACAGTATTAAAGCCCCGGCATTCTCCTCTGGAAAAACACATCGTCTTAATTGCTTTGAGTAAATTTGAAGTGGTGAGGGCTTATTTGGCGTGTTCAATGTCAGGTTTTGCAGACTCCCCAGTGTGCAGGCCCACCAAGTGTGACACTGCACCTCGTAAAGAAATCAGGCCGGAGTTTTGGGAAAGGCTTTTTTCCCCTGGAGGGTGTTGGGTTACACCACCGCTCTGTGGACTCAGGCACACCGAAACAAGCCACGCTAACAAAGACAAGGCAATTTAGCCACCTGAAAGAGGATACACACACACACACACACACACACACACACACACACACACACACTGAGAAGTTCCTCTGCGTTCAATCACACAGACTGTACAAACTATGTGCACATTCTCTCCTCTTTGTTTTTCTCTAGATTAACATCTGCCTTATTGAACATATTTGAGGCTTTTTTTTCTGTTTGATTTTGCAATTCCTGAGGTCAATTAGGTTTCACCATGTAAGTGGAAGTCGCAGCTTGTCCTAGACTGGATTTTAAATATTGTTGTTGTTTTTTTAACCTTGTGATTTTTAACAAAGCAAGCTTTCCTATGAGGTTGTCTTTTCCTCATTCTCTTTCAGTTGGTTCTACCTTTTGGAATAAAAAATACGATTTGCACACAAATACATTCAGTTAATTGTTTGCTTACATATACGCGCATGCATGTATGCAGATGTGCAAATACACACACACACGCATAAACACACTGCACAAGTCTGTCAACAGCTCTTATCTGCTCTGTTACTACTTACTCAAAGATAAAAAAGACAGATGTGCTAATGTATGGCTGTGATTGGTGTAAATACAAGCAGTTCAGGATGTTGGCAGTGATTTTGGGACCTTGTTAGAAAAGTTTGTACACACAGACACACACACACACATGCACATGTACTCGCATACATGCACACGCACACACATAAACACTCCTCTTCTAGTGAATTGTTATTGGCAGGGGCAACCAGTGTCATTACGTGCACACACACACACCCACACACACAAATGAACAAAAGCCAGAGCATCTATTTGGAATATTATTTTTGGACTATTGAAGTTCGATCCTTCAGTCCTAAGAGAACAGTGAGTTGAAACACTGCCCTCGGCTGTGGAACCAGGCCCGGGTTTCCCGTATCAGCAGGCATCCATCCTGCTGAAGTGCCTTTGAGCAAGACATTGAATCCCCTCCATCAACAGAACAGGACTTCAAAACATTACTTCACATAAAAATCCATTATGAGGAATTCCAAACCAAAAACAGCTGATTATCAACCTGATTATCAACAAGAAATATATTGAGAACTGGTTTCAATGAAACAAAGTATTTCAACTTCAAAGCAGCCATTATCTAACCTTTCACAATACTGACACGGCATGTTGCATTGATTCTGCTCTTTTGACCTATGCTGTTTCCAGTGAACTAATAAGTGAAATATCACAGATCATTACTTGCACCTCTCGGGGGAAATTAGCAGATTTTATCGTTTTCTGGTTGAATTTTGTTTAATTTTCTGGAAGAGATTTAGAAGCAAATTGATATGATAAATGAGCCCCAGTATACCTTCTATCTTGATTTCTTCTTTTTTTCTAATCTAAAAACAGTGAAGGAGTGTTTTTGTGTTTGTTACAATTCAGGCCTCGTGGCCTGTGGTCTTCAACATAATCCAGCAAATGAAATCTCAGGGATTTTCATTAGATTAACACAGCATTACTCACGTCTTAAGGGAAATTATTTTTTTATTGTATGTTTATTAAATGGTGGAAGGCAATGAATCACATTTACCAGAAATCAACCCCATGACAATAAACTCTCACTACGATGGAACTTCTCAACAAAACTCACAACTTTTCAGCAGAAATCGAAAAAGACATGCTTCCAGTTTTCCAGATTCATCATTTTCCCATCATTTGCTCTCCCTGCACCACACACCTCGTAATGATGTCACTGGGTGGGTCTGTTATTCCTGCCGGGGTCACCGAATTGGACTTCAAAATCCATCGGCGGAGAGGGAGCAGGAGTGTGTGGGTGCCTGTGGCGAAGCGGTGATTAGACAGGGAGGTGATAGAGGAGATCAAGTGATTTCAGCGATGATCAAGATCACTTGAGTCAAGATTCACCTCTGGTAAATCTTGACTCATGAACCGAGGATGTACTCTATGCAGAAATCAGAAAATAACAAATGGAAAAAAAAGATGAATGATGGCTCATTTCCAGGCTACAGAAAGTAGTTTATGGTCACGAAAGAATGTTCAGTGACACAGCATGATTGATTAGAGTGTGTAACAGTATAAGATTCACTGGTGGCTTCTTCATGTCAGGGGGATTCACACACACACACACAGATAATATATGTCTACAGCTTCCACCAGTAAATTGTCCTTTGCTATGCATCTTTTCTCCTACTCTTCAATCACTCAGTAATATTTTCTCTCCCTCATATTTCCTTTCACTGTATATATCCAGAGGCATGTGGAAATGGGTTTTACAGATGACATAAAATTAGCATTAATTCCCTTTTAGTGCAATAGAATAACATTCAGATCTACCCACAATTTCAACCTTTAGTAATAGGTCGTAGCACGCTGTTGCCAGGAAGGGTGGGAACGCAGCCCTGCCTAAGTGAACTCCTTAATGAAGTGTGTCCATGCCCACTGAGGGGGAAGGCCCTTTTTAAAAACGGATTAATCCCTTTAGTGTGTATGTGTGTGCGCGTCTGCATGAGTGTGAATCCTCCCATGACCAGAGTGCCACCGGTTACTACGCGTCCCCATCAATCAGGTTGCATGCTTCAAAAGACGGACGAGCACACACCAAGAGTGACTCATTACTGCGGCATGGGCCTAGCAAACGCATGAAATGGGCAATGTGTGCGCTCTTGATCTCACTTTCAAAAGGGAACGCACACACAACGAGCGTGTGATTGGTGGACTAATTGTGAGATGACATGTTCGCTGTTAATTGCAGGGTGCTCCTTTGCAAAAAGGCACACACACACACACAGGCATAATGGCAGGATGTCTCATGCTGTGATTATGGTTTAGGGCTGAACCTCGCACTGGGAGGCAAAGGGGGTATATCATTATAGGCTAATGCAACACTGTGGAGGAAAGTGGGAATATGCCCAATGTGTGTGTGTGTGTGTGTGTGTGTGTGTGTGTGTGTGTGTGTGTGTGAGCACCTGTATATATATAATTTTTTTATCTAAGCTGTCTGTAATGTAAACTGTGATCTTATTGAAGATATAACTGTGCATTTCTTTGATGTTATTCACTTCAGTCATGCCCTTTGGACTGTTCTTTTGGATCGGTGCCCATGTTTGTGCGAGTGTGTGTGCCCTTACATTGAATTTGTGTGTATTTTAATGTCACACTCGTGTACTCAGGAATGCGGCGAGCAGCTTTCTTCCCAGTGTGGGCTCGGGGTGGAGCGGGGCGGTGTTCTCTACCTGCCTCCTTACCTTGCGGGTTAATTTCCATGCTTTTGATGACTTGGAATTCCAGGTCTTACATAGCAAAGCAAAAAAACCCACACCTATTGAAATGACAGCAGAACACAGAATAAACATGTTTTGACGACACGCACACACACACGGTGTTCTGTACCTCACATTAATCCCAAATTAATTCCACAAGGGCTCTTTAGCAACGATCACTTAAGTTATTAAATCATGTTTCAGAGAGGCTGCATTAGTTGTCATAACACTGAGAAGTTTATAGAGCCGGTTCATGAATCACAAGGTTTATGATGCAATTGCCGACCGTGTTGCATTTTGTGGGTAAGGCACTTTTCATGTCAAGCGAGTAAATATTTATGGAATGAGTTCATCGAGGCCATGCTTTACAGTGCTCGCCATGCGGTTGCAGCATAGGTTCAAATTCAGATTGAGGGTATCATTACAAGCCAAGCAGCAACCAGCATTAAATCCAGCATTATATAAAAGTATTTTCATTTGCAGCTCTTAAAAAAAAACATGCTGTGAGGCTACAGGCGTGGAGGCAGCTTGACACATTCACAAGCATGTAAACACATCTGGTGCATTGATCATTATAAGATGATGGGATGATATTTCATAAGTTCAAAAGGAAACGGGGTTAATGATAGAGTCACAAGAGGTTTGGAGGGGACCAGTGTGTATTTTAAAACAATTGGCTTTTATTTCAGCTGCACAATAGGGAGAGTACACTCCCCAAAGTGACTGAGTGGGTGTGTGTTTGTGTGTGTGTGTGTGTGCTTGTCTGCATGGTGATCAACATGCACGTTTGGAGAAGTTGTGACAGACCTACTGCAGAAGGTACGCACAAATAAGATCGAAGATAGAGGCTTACTGAAAAATGAGCTTCTACACCGCACCTGGGTTGCAACATGCTCAACAAGTGATTAAAAAAAAATAAATAAAAATACAGGGGTCTACCGCAAATGCCTGTCATAAAACTGATTAATTGAAAGGATTTAATAATTTATCAAAGCCTTCACTCAGTATTTGTAACAGGAAAAAATGAAGATGACTCAAGATGGATAATATTTCCTGCCCAAGATTTGAAGAGAGATAGTCTCCCTGGATTGGTGCCAACTAGATGAAAACAGTTTTCTTAGGGCATTTTCACACATAAAAACTGACCTAAACCCACACTGCTGGTTGAGGGATTTCCCCTTTTCCTTGTGACTGTAAAGGAGTTGGTAACCAGGCCAGCACATTACAGTAAATCGTTGTTAAAAGAGAGAGAAAATGCCCTAAAGGAGGCTCACAGATTTGCCTGTTTGTGCTTTCTGACTTCAAGAGAGCGTCGCACAAACATGTTTCTTCAAGGCCAGTCGGCGCAACATATTGGAATATGATCAATGTTGACAGGACTGGCCCTCGGTCGGGTTGAAGTATACTCTTCCTCACTCGCTCCTTCCTTTCATTTTTCTTTTTCACTGACCGAATGGACTTGTGAACCTTTTGAACTGCTTGACTGAAAATGCCAAAAAAAAATTGCACTCACTTACTGGAACTGGTCAAGGAAGATATATTGGAGAAAGAAAGAGAGGGAGGGAGGGAGAGGGAGACAGAAACTTCAAGACAAGGAGAGAGAAAATGGTAAGGAGGTGGAATATACTGTTTTGTGGAGAAGTGAGAAGCAGAATATAAGAGAGAGGAACAGGGGAAATCATTTTTCTTGCTTGTTAAAGCACTTGAACTTTAGCCCTTTTTTCATCTAAAGACTTCTACTTATCTACTCCTCCACAATGGAGGAGGAGGGAAGGACGCTCGCTCCGTCTAAATGGGTGACAGGGGGTCGTGCAGACGTGCGCTGCCTCTCTGCGGCACACTCTCCACAGCTGGGCAGGGTCAAAAGTCGCAGCACTGTGAGCGGATTGGTCCCTGATTTACTGTATGCAGTCTCTATCAGTAGTGAGTCAAGTCATCTGTGCCGCATCAAGTCCAAATGGCTGTGAGACATTCTCTGTGAGGAATGGAATGATGTTTGGCAAATGGTAATTAAACAGAAAGACTTAAGTAACGTTGCTTTATCAGATGGACTTGAGAAAACACACAGTCTGGTAGATTTTTTTTTTATATTATCAATTAAGTCTGTAGATAGACCTTTGTAGGAAAATGTGGCCAGCTTTAACCAATCATCACATGTACTTTAGCACCAGTTAGAGCCAGAAGACAAAGTCCTCTAATTCCTATTCTCAAAACAAGTTATAATGGATGTGATTTTTTAACTTCAGCTCTGCCGATTCCAAAAGTGGGTTTGCCAATAGAGATGCACGCTGCGCTGCTGAGCATTGTTCAAACCCACAGAACTTTATTTTAAATTCTTGTGGACATCCCAAGCTTTCCAAAGACACCAAATATGTCCTGCTGAATTTCAGGGAAAATGTGTATAAGATGATGCAGATGATGATGATTTCTGTATGATGATGATTTCTTGAACTTTGATGCTATTTAAAGGGACATTACAGAGAAAAGTAAACCCACATCTGAGAAACTCACTGAAAAAGAGGTTCTTTCTCCCTCTCTCCTTCTCTTTTTTTTGTCTCTCTTTCTCTCACACACACATTTGCACATACATGATATTCCCGGGTGAAAAACATATTGACTCCACAGCTGGCAGCCAATGCAGGAGGAATCCCAGGCCATGAAACTCTGCAGCGCACTTCGCCTCCTCTAACACCCCTACAGTGTGTGACATACCTGACTTCACATACACATACAAAACACACACACACACACACGCATATAACACATACCTCTCATTAAGTTTGCAGTCCCACAAATGCATACACCGCCAGGTCACGCGGTGTTTAACTGTGAATGTTATCAGCGCGTATTATCAGGCCTAGGGGTGAAGGTTAATTCTTGGATAATTTATATAAGATTGGTGAAGGAAGGGGAACCTGATAACTGGCTCAGAAACACCTCACTTTCTTAATCACTCCCTTCCACAGACATACCAGCAGCTTACACTCTCCCGGGCACGCCAAGAGGTGACTACTCACTTCTCACAAATGGGAGTGCACAAGATAAAAAGGAGGAGAGGGAAAAGGAGCGGAAGAATGTGTAATTTGGTGCCAGGTGATAACAGAGTGTGGCAGTCAGCCATTAGGCTTTCGGTAATGGAATGCCTCCGTTACATTATACATTGAAACAATGTGACTTTCATCCACACATTCACGGACATCCATGCTCACACACACACCCACTCACACACCATGTTCTCCCTGTCAAGTATAATTCATTGATACTATGATAGCACTATGAGGCGTTCAAGGTCTACTGCTGTGTACATGTAAGTGTAAACACTCAAAATGAAAAAGGACGGACTGTCAGGATTTTATTGATATGATTATCATGCAAAACTTTTTCACTTGGATTACTTGCATGCAGACTGACTCTCAGTTCATTGCCTCTGGAACTGAATGGTTGTTTGCTGCCTATGGAGCTTGTATATCGACATCCCCCTTTCCTGCTTTTTCACATTTCTCATCTGTTATTAAAAATGCTTCTCTCCACCTAACTCTGAATACAGACAGCATTATCGGGGAAAGATAAGTACTCAGAGGAATCATACAGTTTGGAGAGGCCTGGGCTGGTTTTCCGATTCCCACTGTAGCCTGAGGATGCCTGGTGATGATAATGTGTGCACATGTTGTAGGAGGGAAGCTTTGTAAACAAGGACATTTCCATGTAAAACGGAAGGTCATCATTTGACTGGAATTGGCCGGTATGGTGGTGACTAAACAAATGATGACGTTGCCATTTACAAATGAGTGTCAAAGTGGAGATCCACGCAGAGGAGGTTGTTTTTTGTACTGAGAGGAAAGGAGCATTTCATTAAAGTGTGCATCTACGTGTGTGTGTGTGTGTGTGTATCTGTGTGTTGTGTGTACATAGTCAGCACAAATAGCAGCACAGACACACACACACGCATGCACTGTACACCCCACTAACTTGCCCACTTAAGTGGACACTGACGCACAGACACGCGTGCACTCACGCTGAGTCAGCAGAAACAGGAGCTTGGTGACACTGCTGATGAACCCAAGTGTTATTCTTCAATTAAACTACGGACAAGCCCGGAGCCAAAGAACTCCTCTCAGGGCTGCTCAAGTTACGTGACAGCCAAATCCTCCTCTTCCTAAAAGCTCTCTTTCTCCTTGCCTATCACTCGTTCTGCCTCTCTGCTTTCTCGCTCCATCATCCCTCTGTTCCCTCTATTTCTGAAGTCTCATTGTCTCTCATTTTCTCCCTATCTCATTCTTCTTCCCTCGGTCCATCTCCGTCCTCTGTAAAGTAGCACAGCCCATCAACCCGACCTATTATGTCAAACGCATTGCTGCCTTCTTATGTCATTACATTCTTATTGGCTTGCTGTACTTCCTCGGTGTCCATCAATATGTCAGCTCTCTGGTGGCAGCCACATCATTTGCGGTGGAGGCCAAATGCCTGCTCTGCCTTGCAGTAACATATCGCACCAGCAGAGGGCATCACGACTGTGTGATGACTTCCAAAGTACAGATCTGACTGGCTCCCATAAAACTGTATAGAGATATAGCAGACATATAGCTTCTCAAAGGGCATGAAGAAGGTTATTTTTGGCATTGGAGTTATTAAGTTGTAAGCCACTAAACCTTACAGGCCAGACGTGTTGCCCAGTTGAGATAATAGCCCTGCAGGTCTTGCACAGGTGTTATACCTCTGCTTATTCATTTATTCCATTACTAAGGAAAGGAGGTGGTGGAGGGGAGCTTTTAAAGCAACTTCACTGCCTGTCAGTTGTCATTTTAGAAGCTTTTATGTAAGTAATATCAGAGAAAATTTAGTGTGATGCGTGTGTATCTATATTAATATGTTCTATAATGACCATCGTCGTCGTCATCATCATCATCATCATGTCAGCTTGTGCCACTAAACACTGTCCTCACTACTCCATTAACACTTTACATTACTGGTAGTCTCTGGGTTCTCCCTCCAGTTGAAGTGCAGTTGTTGCTCCTAAAGAGACGCTGCTCAGCGGTCAGGTGGCTCTACGGAGGGGAAAAAAATCACACAGAAAATCCATTCAGTGACTCCAACCGACTGGTGACAGAGGGGAAGTCACGACATGCCGGCTGCAACTTTCCACGACAACGACGACGCGCGGTCAGACAGGGTGGTATGTGTGAGAGTGACGCCACTTTGGCAGCAGACTTCTGGTGCGCAGTGGAACCGATGGCGGTGGCGTTT
>OMKZ01028101.1:1556-26501 GCA_900302535.1 Neoniphon sammara
GGCGACTTCAGAGGGGTTCAGATCAAAGTGCCCCGATTACAACAGCCCATCAAGCTGGTCACTCTCATATGTGATGCCTGGCATGTCATTACAACTGTATCGTTGCTTTTCATCCCCCTCCCTAATTGCTTGCCGCACACACTCACACACACACACACCACTGAACACGATGTCAGCTCTAAATGGGGGCCAACCTGTGACATGTTATGGGAGAAAAGTCCCGGCAGTGCATCCAAATATTTCAACATTCTGTCCCAAGCAACAGGATTTAGTTTCCTCTGTTGAGGTGAATGTACTGGCTGCTGTTTGGTTATGTAAGCAGATTTGGCAGCACCTCCTCTTGCCCAATTGCTTCATTCTGTCATGCTTTAACAAGTTTGTGGTCTGCATCTTCCCAAAATAAAACATTTAGTTCTCTGTCTGTTGCCAGGAATCGTTTACAGAAATTGCTTAATAAGAGACCTGTGCCTTCTTTGAAAGCGAAAGCACAAGAAAGCATTGACACACCCATTTTGGGGTGTAGCTGGGTCAATCTGTGTTTTATTGAAGAATTTCAGGGGTATGCTGTGTGTGTGTGTGTGTGTGTGTGTGTGTGTGTGATGTGTTTTCTTCACATGTGTGCAGCCGGCATGGTTATGGATTTGATTTATGTACAGGTTGCACACATATGTTATTACCTGTTGTGTTTTACAGCTGCTCACATCTGTGCGGCGTGCAGAAGATCCATCTGAAGAGAACCTGTTACAGGTTGGCACCGCGCTCTGGAACCCATCTGTCTGTCCGTCTGTCCTGGGAGGTCTCACTCCAGGGGTCCACTCCTCCTCCGAGTGCCAGTCATTTGTTACTGTAGCCTCAGAGTGCAGGGCAAGCTCTTCTTTGACTGTGCGTGTAAATCATGTGTTGGGTTTCTCACTAAAGGCATGGCAGGTGTTCTCTGAGAAATACTGCACTAAGAACTTCTGCCAGCGCTGATGTTGATATAGTCCCTCAATCTATCTATCTATCTATCTATCAGTCTATCTATCTATCTACTTAGAGTTTATTTTTCCCTCTTCTCAAGTCGTAAATTTTCATACAGGTCATATAAATCAATGGGAAATATCTGCTTTTCTAATGCACACACATGAGGCAGTCCCACCCATAATAACAGTTTTATGAGGCACCCATTAGCATTTTCTTTTCTAAAACCTGCTAAAAGCAAAAGAAAATTTTTTGTACCTCTGAGTTGTCTTAATACAGGTGCGCAGGAGCAAAAATGGACAAAATGAAGAAGAAGAGGTATAGTTCTGCACACCTTCCCAATTTTATTAACAAAAGAAATGAGATGTTTCAGACTGATTTTGCAAATTACAGCAGTGTGCAAGACTTTCTTCTCCTTTCTTCACTTTAATAAACCCCCCCCCCCCAAAAAAAATCAGTGTTATATGTAAGATAACCTCATACGCCAAATGAATCTGCATGCAGTTGGTGATGAGGTGGAAAACAGGAAGCTGTCACATGCCAACAGATAAACATTCATTGAGTACTATTCATGTTTTAAGGAGACCATGTGACCCAGGGGGCAGCAGTATGGATGGATGAGCGCATTATGATGGAGTGGCCAGTTTCCATAGACCGGGCTTTGGTTTGGGAAAGTACAGGCAACTGGTCTCAGTGGGGGCTCTGCCAGCGCTCCATTGTGGCTCTGTGGGTCTGAGGGCCTGCTGGCTGTGCCTTTGTCTGTCTTCTTCTATATCGACCAGAGAATCATGAGCCCTGCGTCTTCACAGTCCACACCACCATATGGACCACCATAATGCCCCATCAGCAGACAACAAAGTCTTTAGCCACAGACGCCAAATCAAAGGAGAAACAGCCTCTTGACCAATAGCTTTATAATCACCAGAAGGTTTCAAGACCCTCCAAACACAACAGCACAAATGAATTTCCTGCTAAACTCAAATTATCCCTCCCAATATGATTCCAAGTCTCTAAGACAGACAAAATCTCCTCATTTTCCAGGAACAGTCCACAAATTTGGTGCTTTGTCCCCTGCTGGCTCTGTCCTTTGTGATGTTTTCAGATTTCCCGGATCCATGCCCACTTTCTCTTATTTTCATCTCTTTTCCTATTTTAAGTCAACAGAATCAGTGGCAAGCCTTGATTTTCTATAAAGGGATTATAACCGCACAAAAACGCCTTACAGTGGAACGTTACTGTCACATAAATAAACCAACCAGCTTTCTTACTTTGCTTACTACCAGCAATCCATGACTTAGATTTTTTCATCTGCTGCATACTGCTCAACGTGTGTGAGAGCGTATGTGTGTGTCTGCTCACTGAACATGAAACCATAATGTTGTATTTAAAGAGGATTTCTGCTTTGCTGGTTTTTACGGCTTCAGCTGTGCGGTGAGCGCGGTGTTGCTCTTCACCTGGTGCTGTCCGGCCACGAGAACCAAAACCCTTCAGCTGCTCCTCTGATGTTCCTCAGGAGGAACACAGAGGAAGCCCACAGAGAAACATGAAGGTTCATGATGGCACTGCTGAATCGGCTTTTTGAAGTCATTGCTGATGATATACAGCTATGTGTCTCCACGCGGCTTCACAGTTAGAGTGTTTTTTGTGAATCGGAGGAATGCTATTACAATACATCATCTTGATTCTTTTCCAGTCCCTCGGCGTTCTCTGGAACCGGTTTCCCAATAGGTCAGAGAGGGCTGGGATTCACTCGCACAAAATTTGAATAGTATAAATCATGTAATGGAAGAACAGAGCATAAATCAGTGGTAAATTGTTTCAACAGTCCTGTAAGGAGTATTGACTGGGCACTGTTACCTTCCCGTAGTTTTTCCAATTCTGCAAAAACTGGAGGAAATGAATGATGAATGTCTGTTTGTCTCTTTGCTTATCTGGCTGTGTGTGTGTTTATGTGTGCGGTGTGTTTGTGTTTGTCTACGTATTTCTGTGTGCGTTTATGTATGACCGCTGTAGTATTCTCATACATAAACACACACATGGAAATACATGGAAAAATATGCAAACACACTTTCTCACAAGCAAAAGCTACTGCAGGCCCAGGAGAGGAGTTTATTTTGTCACTGAAACTGAAAACCACAACACAAACAATATGCCCCAAGATTCAGTCTTAACCACAACTTTAATCCCTGACAAAGGCACTGACACACCATCTCTTTCTCCATTTATCCTTCTGCTTCTTTAACCTCTTTGGCACTGACATTAGTCAAGGCATCCTTCGACAGTTTTTCTTTCCTCTTATTCCCTAAACCCGATCCATACCTCTGATAAAAGCCATAAAGACACATGGATCCTGTTTATATTTCATTATTCATTCATTCTACTCTGTCATCCAGCACAAACGATATCCATATTTTGTTCCTGTCTGTCATCGGCTGATATATAACCACTTGAAGTTTTGGAGTGTCGTAAGAGATGCTGAAGCAGGTGTGTGTATGTATGTGTGTGTGAGTGTGTGTGTTGGAGTGTCAGAAACAGCTGAAGGACAGTCTGACATTAAGTACCAGGTTGACACAGAATGAATAACAACTGTCACTGCTCATGAATGGAAATACCATTTAATTTGTATTCATATATATCTTCATGTGACTGTGTTTTCGGATATATTAGCAGCTCTTTTCCAGGGCCAGAAAGCCGAAAACCCTCTAATCTGTAGTGTCATCAAGATACAGCGACAAAAATGATTGGGAAACATTATTTATTTGAGCTTTCACACCCAATAAGATTTAATTTTATTGTGGTACTAAAAGCCAGCCACGCAAAATGTACTGAAAGCATACTGGTGCTCTCATAACCACATTTTCCATTATTTCCTATTTGCTTTCCCCAGAGCTATATGGAAAAAAAGATAAAACTCTTGGCTCTCATTTCTGGCAAGAAGGCATAGCATTAATATTCAATTATATAAAAATAATACTACACTGAACTGTCCTAGGCCATAAAAACATTTGAACACTGAAATTGAACGGTGCTCCTTTAATTGAAATGAGGCCATCTACAGCTAACCTCATCTTCAGACTCCCAGAGAGATGTGTTTACATTTTGGAATTCGTATCAAGACCTAATCAAAGACTAATGAAAGAAATGAGAAAAACTAAATATGCTGGAAAAAAGTACACTCATTCATGTCTGTTGAAAATCCAGCCAAATTTGCAGACTGGCCAAACTGAAAAAGAAAATTACAGTGATAATATGTACAATAACTTTCTATTTTGGACATGCCATCCAGTCTCTGCAGCATCTGAACTTGCCAGTTGCGATACATTTATTGTATTTTCATCTGTGTTAAATCATCAGGCAATCATGGCATAATGGTGAAGAAAGGATTATCCCACAAATAAGCAGTTTAGCGATGCCTTCCTCTTTTTCCCTGTGCCACCCAGCCCCCTGGGTCTTTCTATTCTCAGTCCTTCACTGAGCCGTAACTCCACAGCTGCTGTCTCTTTACTGCTTCTCCATGCTCAGGTCACTACATAAAACACTTAAAGAGCCTTTAAAGAGAAAGCTAGATCTACAGCTGTCAATCAGAATGACAAAACAGCCTAACATGACTGTGGCTATAACATGCACTCTCAGTGGCTTAGCAAGCTGTAATCGTCAGTGTTGCAGTTTTGCGTCGTTTGGCCTTGATCTATTTGCCTGTAATCAAAGGCCTATTAATCAAAGTGAGGAAACTGAACCAGCGGAGAAGCGAAGACAGAGTATCTTGTCTTCTTTCATATGAACAAATAAAAGATATTGTTACATGCTATTCATCCTACAAGGCGGCCTTTGAAGTGGTTTGCCTGCTGGGGCACTGGAGGTGATTTTTCATGGAGGCGTAAATGAACATGAAGGGGATTCTGTGTAGAGATCTGTTCGTGTGTTCACATGCCTTCACACTGACACACCAACACATGTGCCCTAGGGGTGAAATGATTCATTCTTTGCACTGATGCATCAATTATAAATTTTGCCCATTCAAGTGTAATAATCTGCTAAAAAAATTATTGAATGAATCACATGACTTTGGTCTGAATTGATATGAAATACTTCGAATCAAATCATTCATAATTCTTTGATAAAAGACCTATCATTGTGTTGATTTAACCAAATACTATTAATTGCAACTGTTTTTGTCAATATTGATTTTACTGATGAATAATGAAATAATGTTTAAAGGTGCACTATGAAAAATTGCAAAGGGTCAATTGAAGCGAGGACCCGGCATTTTTGCATATTGCACCTTTATTTTATTTTTTTCACATTTCAGATGCAAAAAGATAGTCTTACATTATTGCATGTGTTTATTTAATGGATTTATTTTGGCTTAAAGTACTGAATTGAATTGTTGACTAAAATTGTGTTTTACAAACTCACATCGAATTAAAGCATCCCAATAAAGAAAAATTGTTCTTAAATCCAATCACCAATTAGTGAATTGTGAATTGAACTGAATTTCTGTTAACCCATAGATCCTCACCCCTAATATACACAAACAGAGACACACACATATACAAACATGGGTGTACATGAACATAGTACACACAGAGGGTTGTTTATGAGGACATAAAGTGACTTTCATCGTTCATCATCATCATCATCATCATTCAGCTTAACTAAAAAGTCTGATTTGCAGGATACAAACCGAGTTTCTGATAGATGTGTGTGGTTGTGTGTGGGGGTTTTGTGTGTGTGTACGTGTGTGTATGTGTGCGTGTGGATGTATAGATGGGGGTGAAGGCAGAGTTGGCCCAGAGATATTTGCCTCTTGCTTCTCTGCTATTCTTAATGAGCCGTGTGATCCGTGAGGCCGCCTATAGGCTCGCTATCAGTGCAACATAAGTCATCATCGACTCACCAGCGATCTCTGAGGAGTGGAGCAAATGACAAAAGTATGAGGGAAATAAGGCGAAACACTGGGGGAGCGGGGAAAGAGAACTGGGGAAAAGAGAGCAAATGGCCAGGTAAGGAAAGAGGATCATGGGAGAACGGGAGAGGAAAGACACAAATGATGTCGAGGAAAGACGGGGAGGTGAGGGAGAGAAATGAAACTCCAGCTCGGGGTCTGTTTCCAGAGCTGGCTTTGATTAGTGACTGTATCCATGCTCTGTTCCTCATTAACTCTTGGGTCACTCACCACTGTGTGTATGAGAGAGAGAGAGAGGAGTGAGAGTGTGTGTGTGTGTGTGTGTGTGTGTGTGTGTGTGTGTCCTCTGACCCTGTCTCTGGCAGGTTAGACCATAACAGAGTGAGTTGGAGACCTGTCCTGCTCTTACCTCATCCTACATTTACCCTCTCCAAGCTGCAGTTACCATAATTCAACAACAGCCTCTGATCTTACTACGGCTTCCTCTCCGGGATTCACGCTTTTGAGACACTTTACTGTGACACGTGTGAATGAGAATAAAGCAATATCTGCTGACAGGTAAAATGACTTCACCTGCTGTCACACCCGTGTCTTCTTTATTGTGGGACAAAAGGAAAAGACTTCTTCTCCACAAGACTTGTCACATTTCCTGCTGGTTAAAGGTTAAACTGTGCGGTATATATTTTGATTAGACTTCTTTAAGGTGCTCTGAATAAAGAAATGTAACTCCACTGAACAGGATTAATCAGAAAACGTAGCCTCTTCCTTCAAAGCCTTCGTAAAAAGTAGACGACTCTTTATCTTCCACATCTTATTTGGCCGGCTGAACGTCCAAATTGTGCTGTGCAGAGCTAATGATAAGGTACTGAAATTAGCTGGGTATTTTCCCAGAAATGTATGCTCCATGGAAAGTCGATACTCAGCCATAGTCCACACACACACACACACATGCATAAATACATGAAGTCCAATTATAGGTGTTCTTTGAAGTGGCTCCATCAAGCTGTGACAGAAAGTGATCTTTTCAACTTTCTCCACACAAATGACCTGGCTAACCTTTTCTCCACGTTTGTGGTCATAAACCCATAGCATACCACACACACACACACACACACATACATTCTCAAGCTTGGCTGACACAGCAAGGACTCAGTGATCTGCTCTTGGGCAGGTGTTGCCAAATGCTGTCGCTGAGATCAACAGAGACCATTAAAATTTCATTAGAAGCTAGTTTGTTTCTGTCGTGGCAGAAACAGTTACAGGATTACATGCAAACTTTGAGAATCCAACACCGCTCTTGAATGAAAACAGAATTTAATAGCTCTAAAGTGGTGCTGAAATAAGATCTGTTCATCCCATACATCAGAGGGGAAAATGACAGATGAGGAATAGCCAAGAGTCTGCTTGTAACGTTCCAAAGCCACAGCAGGCTGATTCCCTCTGTGGTGTTTTTGGTTCTCACTGATTGTTCTAATTTCTTTGTTTTGTTCGCTCTCTTTGCCACTTTACAGTGATGGGCTTTTCAAAGCTTTTCAGGGACAGAGGAAGCAGAACCAATAGAGCAGGGTTTAGCACCCCATTTACAAGTTCCCCCCTCCATTCCTTTCCCAACACCTCTCTCTCCCTCTCTCTCTCTCTCTCTTTCTGCTCATCGATCTTTTCTACACCGCTCTGCTCCAGGAACAACTTCAGATTATTTTCATGTCCTTTTGTATGCAAAGGATTGTGGGATGGGTGTGCTCCTTGCGACATGAGTCATAAAAGGACACATCTGTAAAAAGGTACATGCATTATATGTGTGTATGAGAAAGAGTGTATTCTTGCATTTCTATCCTTATGAGGACCATGTGTTGTTACCCTCACTATTATATAAAGATGACTAAAATCCTGTGGAGAGGACATTTTGCCATTCTTCACTTCTTCACTACAAAAAATATCCATCTTAGTAAGTCTTTTAGTCATATTTAGACATATTTAGTCTTAAAACCTTGTTTTTCTTAAAACAAGTAAAAAAATAAAAAAAATCTTCCGGTGAGATGAGTTAATCCCACTTGTTCTCTATGCAGTTTCACTTGTTTCAGAAATTTTTCTGGGAACAAGAGCAAATATGTTGCAACAAGGCAGAATAAGGCAGATCAGCCCACTAGAATGAAGAAAATGACTTCTTGATTCAAGAAAATTGTGGAGACGAGTGGATTGGCATTGACAGCAGTGGGAGTATCTCACCCCTTTGGCAGATTTTTTCATATGTTTTGAGAAAAACAAGATTTTAAGACTAAATTACTTGGTATTATGGAAATTTTTGCATTTTTTAAGGGTTTGTCATAGGGTGAGGACTTGGGTTTAGAGTTCAGGTTAAAATTAGCATTAGGTTTAGGTTTGCATTCACATCATACAGCATTTACTGTGTGCACCATCTTCCACCTTGTAAATAGGGTTCACACCCACATCCAACTGGTAATTACAACCAGGAGTCTCATATTTTTCTGAAAGCTCTGCTATATCGGACTAGGTGGTAAATAATGTGGCGGTATCTGGAAAATTGTGTCATCATGTCAGTCACATCCACTGTTAAATAAATCCAAATTTAATTCTGCTTTTATCATGCAAGCCTTTTATTTTAACCACAAACCACCTCTGCCTATCATAAAGCATATTTTTGAAATAACAGTTTAATAGTGGTACCTTGTGAAGAAGTCCTGTTCACATTTCCAACTGATGTTAACGCTTGCAATGGGAATACAGCGATGAGAAACTTTCCTACTTCTACCTTTTTTCCCATAATGACGTGAACGCAGCATCATGAGTGTAGTTATACAAACAAACCATAATATAAACTACACTACGTTAGCGTAAAGGGCTTGGAGATTCCCAGAGGCCTTGTCTCCGGACCCTAACAAGACTCTGTTAACCCCAGACTCTCCAGACAAAAGCAGCTTTGTGGCAGGGGGGTGGATGTGCACTGAAAGGGTTCGGGAGGTGAATGTAAAATAAGGCTCTATTCATTTGTCCTTTGCAACCATTTCTTTCACTTCCTTGCTTTACAAATGTATGGATGCCATTAATAGGGAATCAGGGCCATTCAAGAGGTGTATAATGATCAAGCAGCTGTGATAATCTGCTGTTCAGATGCTGGCCGGCCGTTGAAATCTCAGCTGGTTTTGACTGGAGCTGTATGTCTGTGAGCGGGCATGTATGGCTGCTTTTCAGCTACTGTGGCGTTCACTTGAAACCCATTAAATACAACATGGAGAGTGAATGCAAAGAGGCCGAGCAACGTAACAAACCTCTGCTTTTCCCTCTGTTTTTCTGCTTTCAGTCACAACACTCAATAACAGTAAAATGGGCAAATCTGTAGAGGATTAGAGACCTTTTCTGCATTTATTATGTGACGATGGTAGAGAACTGGAGAACTGCTGGTGCATGTGTTCTGCATTAGACATCACTCACACACGCGCACACATACACACACACACACACACACACACACACAAACATGCATACACACGCAGGTACATGGACGTCATTCCAATAAGGCTGCTGTGTAAATCTTAACTTGGCTGTAATAACGTGGGCCAGTGATGATGGTGCGGGGTTTCTATGAGCATCCCTGTGGTGAACACACACACACACACCACACACATTAAAACCATTTGCCTTCCAGCCCTCCACAACATTCACAGCAGGCCTCCATATGCTATATTCGAACACGCTGAGCAGCTAAAGCAGTGCCTGGGCCCAGAGCAGGGCAAGTGGTGGTGACAAGAAACATAGTTCAAAGCCACCAGATTTGTTAACACCTGGCACGGATCGTTTATGAGGATGTAGGTTTGAATTTAGTGGCCCAGATAAAAACTCTCCCTCTCTGATGCTCCTCTTCCTTTCCATAATTTACTGTCCCTATATCTCCTTTTTTAAACCCCCTTTCTTTTCCTGTCCTCACACTGATTCTCTGTGTGTGTTATCAGGTGTGGTGTGTGTTAGCGGGTGTGTGTCGCTGTATGGTTTTGATAAGAGTCGTCTTGTTCCCAGGCCGAGGTAAGGCAGCGTCCCATGACACACTGCATGACACTGCATGACACAAGTGATCTCCATCTCAGAAAGTAATTTAGTCTCACAATAAATCTTAAAAATGTAGTTTTCTTAAAAGAAGTGAAAAAATCTGCCAGCGGGATGACATAATCACACTTGTTTCCAATACAGTTTCAATTGTTTCAGGATTTTTTGTCTGGAAACAAGTATCATTATATTGAAACAAGGCAAAATAAATCATATCAACTTTCTAGTATCAAGAAAATGACACTTGATGCAAGAAAATAATGTGGAAAAAGTGAATTAACACTGGAGAAAAGTGTGATTATCTCATCCCACGGGCAGATTTGTTTTACTCGTTTTAAGAAAAACATGACTTGTTAAGATGGATTTTTTTAGTGCACTCTACTGGCTGCTTTCTGTCAGTCTGCCTGACCAAACCTCAGAGCCCGGGGGGGTCTGGGAAGTGTCTGAGCTCCAAGCTGAGGTTGAGCTGCTATCTAGAGGAATATAAGCCCTGATAACAGGAGGTAACGAGGAGAGCGTGGCAGAGGAAGAAGGGGCAGAAAAGGCTTTCATTCCCTCACATTTTAACACATGTAATAGCTGTAAAAGAGGTTAACAGCAGATAAGAGGAGTTGATTTGGCGTTGTAGAGTGGGACTGACTTTGTGACCCTTTGTGTGACTGGTAATGAGACAATCCAGAGGGACCAGGCTGGTTGCATGGCTGAACGGTTTGTTGGCCATACTGTCTGCTGTGGAGCTTTAAAACACAGGAACAGACCTCACTATAACAGGACTATTATGGGTTCTTTGGTGCTGACAAAAGTCAGCGGTGATTATATGCGTTAATCACATAAAATCAAATGGGATTTATGACTATTTCAATATTGAAATGCATTTCTTTGAGTGTATTTTCTTTGAGACATTTATAAACAATGTAACATCAAAAAAGCTATTATCACACAGTCCCCGGGACATTCAATAAAGAAATTCAGTAATCCTTCCAGAGAAAAGTCCTTAAGACATAAAAGCTGCATTACATTATCTACATCTCTCTCATCTCACTCCAATATAAGCATAAAATTTTATTCTGATTATATGTAAAAGCAGCGCAGCTACTTCTGGAAGAGATTAGAGAGCCTCCATCCTACTGGTTCCATTTATGTGGTCAAGGCTGTACTTGGCGATTTCTATTGTTCTTCCATATTAGGTGTCCTCTCTACGTATTTCATTTCTAAGTTTTGAACTCAATCTGTGTCGGCCTGTCCATCGTATCTGCCACAGGGCCCTTGTATGAAATGAAAGATATACTCCCTATGGGTAAATCTCTTATATTTGCGCAGCTGGCCAGGGCTGCATGGAAAGACCAAGGAGTATTTTTACAACTAAACAATGTTAATTTGAAACCTATTAACATTCTGCTTTGGTTCGGGTTGAGGAAGACATTTTCAACGCTTAACAAGCACAGAACGCGGCATTTGTTTCCCATTGAGGAGACTTGCCTTGCAATTTCATCCGTGAAATCACAATCACCACGCGAGATCCTACTGCACGCTTTGCAGGGAGAGATGTGGGATGAAAAACAGTTATCAAACTTCATTTTGCTCTCTGAGTTTAAGTATATGTCAACATGTCATGCTGCATGTAGTCAAGTGTATGAGACAGTGGTGTTGTTTTGCTATGTTACTGTGACTGGGGTAATTATTTTTTCCTTTAATTGAATCTGTCTGGGGCCTAATGGACTGATCCTGATGGATTAACCTGGTTTCCTGTTCTCCCTCTCTCTCTCTCTCCCTCTCTCTCTCTCTCAACACACACACACACACACTTGCAAGTGCTCTACTCAAGCAGCTATGACTTGTAAAAACAGCCCAAGGCCATTTTGTCCAGCCCTAATCCAACATGTCCTTGAGGATAAACTACATCTAATGTCGCTTTCATACATGTGCAGCAGTATGGTGCTACTGGGATCGCACACAGGCCTTGGTCTGAGAGGGGTGACCATGGCTTAGAGCTGGTTGAAGGTTAAATGGGCTTTCCAGCAGGGCTAAAAGCTTGGTCCCCTGATGTATGATTTATGGGCACTTCCCGAGAGAAACATAGGAGTCTCCTCATGTAACTGTGTACAGCCAGTGTTAGTTTACAGCAGTTGCACATGTCACCTTGAGCCTTTGGAGTTTTTGTGTTTGCAGACACGAGAGCAGCAGCGTGTGAGGTTACATTATCTGGACTGTCTAAAGAAATTTTTAAAGTCATTTTTTTCCCTAGAAGGGCTAACAGAAAAGATACGCTCAGAAAAATATCACAAGGGATCTACGTTGGTAGATGAATGCAGGTAGCAAGTGGTGAGAGTAGTATTTATTTCCATTTCACAGTCACCTAACTGAATCACTCACTATAACACATGCAGTTTAGCTGTATTATAAGACACCAGACAAGTAAAAATCTGTAACAGCAGAACTTTCAATACAAATACAATACAGCTTTCAAAACTAAGAGAATGTAGCATCATATATATGCAATAATTATAGCCAATTTAAGTATCTGCCATTTTTTTACCTAGTTATATAGCAGCCATGCCAAAAAGCTTGTAATTGCCGCTTTTCGTTTTGTGTGATGTTGTTCTCTATGTGTGCTTGGGTATGTGTGTGTGTGTGTGTGTGTGTGTGTGTCAGTAGGAGATGCTCAGTGTGGCTTTATCTGTCTGCAGTCTATTTAGACTGTGGTCAGGGTTGTTTCATGCGGTCCTTAGGGGAACATCTAAAGCACAGTCTCAATTTGTGAAACAAATCTGCTCTTTTTCACCTAAGAGAGAAATGTTTGCCTCTCTGGGTCTGTGGACTATATCAAGCGCGAGTGATGGATAATGTCAAGAATGGAGTCACCACATGGATTTGAACAGTTCTACACCATGTGAATAAGCCAAATACAAGATTTGCAAACAGAAAGGTACAACATTTGTAATACTCATACATCCAGTTCAGTGTCTGATGACTTGAAGTGTTTTTCAGTTGAAGTGCTTTTCCAAGAGTCTCCATTAGTACGCTAAATGACCTTGATGCTCACTGTTGCAGAAAATTAACACCCCTAGAAAGTCATTTACAACTCCCATGAACAAATTTTATATTTGTTCAGCATACAACATAAACATTCAAGCCATTAACAAGAGCAGTTGATGATGGTGACCAAAAACAACCAGCTAGCTCAATCGTTTCCCTTCAAGCTCCACATCATTTGTCCATGTTTTGGTGCAGTATTACATTCTTGAGTCACTCTTGAGTCATTCTCCTTGAGTCACTGGGGTACAACATCTTGGTGTAAGAATGTCAGGAACCTTGAGTTAAAGTCCCACTTTTTTTATTTATCATTAGCACGCTTTTCTGTTTTTGAACACACAAAATGTGACAAATGCTGTGATGCATGTGCCAATTAACACAAGTGTTTTTACAAGAGAAAGCATGACCTCTACATGAGTTAGCACAGATCTGGCACGTGTGGGTGTGTGAGGGGAGGAGTGTATGTGCCTGGGCCCTGGAATGGTGTGTTTGTGCATGTGAAGAAAGTCAGTGTTTTATCTTTTTTTTTTTCCTTCATCTGCCATGGCATTTAGCTTTTTTTCCAAACAGATTAACTGTAATTGCTATTTTTTTTCTCTTTTATGTGGATCTCTTTTAGCCTTCCTGGGCTATTCTTCCAAGAATCCATAATATTAAAACAGCACTTGCTAATGCATCTTGCTAAAACAATTGCAGTATACAGAGCAAAATATACAATTATAACACCATCAAAACTGCACATTAACATAAGTGGCCTACAATGACAATACTGCACAACACACTCTATGCCAAAGACACCTACACTGATGTGAAACATGCTCTAACCTTTACATTATGCCTAAATAGAAAAATAATAAAAAGTATTAATCTCAGAAAAAGATACCTACACTGATGCCATTCAAATGTGTTTCATAATTTCAACACATCCATAGCAATGATCTAACATAACTGGAACACAATATTATCCTAAATTATCAACAAAATGCAATGCCTGCATTATCATGTAGTGTGGCCTTATATTTGCTTGGCTATACTGTGATACTTTTAGTGCAATTTTACCAGCAGTATCAGTTATGGTATGTAGTACATTATTTCGATTAAAAACAGATCTTTGGTTGGCGCTTTTCCATCTCTTTTGAATATAAAATTTATTGTTGTGACTATGTGGAGTCAAGATAAGGAGGTTTGCGAGTGCAGATGGAAAACCTCCTGTTTTGATCTCACATCTTCTTGGGATCAATTAGTTCATTCACAGGTTGCGTTGCGGTCAGCGGGGGGCCACAGTGTCAGGGGTCACGGGCATGTGGACATGTCACAACGCGACCTCCATCAAGGAAAGCCACTGTGAAATCCGGACAAGGTGCAGTGTCATGCATTACTCAGCAGCCACTCATCCAGTTTTTTAGAGAGTATCACATGTGGAGATTAAATGAGCTCTGGTGTTCCTCCCTGCAGTCACGGGAACCATTATGCTGATCGTGTCACTGAAATGTTTGGTGTTAATAATGAAGAATTAAATGATATTCAAGCTCACAGTTTGATTTCATTACATTTCTATAGTTAACAGATGAGATCAATTTCATTTTTTTTTTTTTTTGCCATGTCCTGGGAAAAAGAATCATTAGCAGGAAACAGGCTTCTTCTTCTTCTTTTTTTTTTTTTTTTTTTGCATTCTAGCGTATCCTCTTCAATTGTGGTTCAGAGACATTCACACATGGCTGCCAGTTGTTGTCCCATGATCATCAGTATTCTTCTGCTGTGATAGTAATATAAGAGGGAGCCAGTCCATGCTTTATTTTGTCAAACACAGGCAAGGTTTCAGGCAGGCCACGGCTCACCTGCTGCTGTGTTTTCTACCAACACAGGCAGCTGAAACACGGGCTGTAAGAAGGATTTTAGATTGTGTTTACCCGTTGGCTTGTTTATTGCTCTTGGCTTTCAGTCAAGCTGACATGTTCTGAAGCAGATGCAAAATTGCACACTTCCTTCCCACTCTCAGCCTCCGCAAGAGCAGGTTGTGGAGTGGACAAACAATAAAGTCATCAGGTGTTCCTGCTGTGAGAAAAATAGCCTGTTGATTTCTGGGAATGAAGACTGAAGATATTTGTTTTATTCAAAGCAGGTGCATTCCAAGAGGTGATGAGACTTGCATGAAAATGGAGCAATTAGAGGTGATGCTTAGAAAGGAAGTCATAACTCTTTGTCTGAATGGGAACCAAAGCTGTTCTTACAAGAAATTTCAGCATTGAAGATTGTGAGGATTTGAGTTGGGGTACCACAGGTTCATGTTATGGGTATATATGAATAAGAAATTCTATTTTTATATTTATTTTCCAACTAAAAGCATTTTTACAAAGAAACACCCACCCATCTCAAATCCTTAGGCATCAATTGAGACACTTTTAGTCATTAGTGCCAATGTTATGACTTTAATGATATCATGTTCCTTTTTATTTATGTATCCTCTATATGGATGACATGCTCAACTCTGGTTTTTGTTGGTGTGTCTTGTAAGTGTAAACACAGAGTCCATGCATGACTTATTACTGTGTTGAGTTTCTCCATTTAGACAAATAGCCCTGGCTGAAAAAAGGCTCGGGGGATTTCCCACCTCATAGTCACCACCTCCTCTCTCTGCTAATAACCTATAAATGAAAGCTTTGCTTTCTCACACTTTGTCCACACTCTGGCACTTTAAATCCCTTTGGGTTTGTCATCATAAATGCACGCTGTTCAGCCGAACTTTGTTCAAACCCACACAACTTTATTTTAAATTATAGTGGAAATCCCAAGGTTTACAAAGGTACTAAATATGTCCTGCTGAATTACAGGAAATGTGTATAAAATGATACATGAGACATATAGATATTTTCTGTTGATGTAATGGTGCAGAAACAAATGGTACAGAGATTTTGAACATTTCACTCAATAGAAGTGTGATGTTGCTTCAATGAAGCATTGCAACCAGTCAATACATAATATTTATATGTGATGTTGTTGTACAATATGAAAAAAAATTATATTTCTAGCTTTAAGAGAAAATCAGTTCAATGGGTTAACCCTGCACCCTGCTCTTAACTGGATCCTTTCCTCTTCTACATTTCCTCTTGACCTTTTTCACTCCATCCTTTGCCATCGCATCATTTCCCCCATTTCTGCCCTTGTTCCAATTCACTCACCTGACTCCTCATCTTATAATAGGGTCCACTAAGTGGTATCGTCCTTCTCCATGACCTCTTGTTGCCATAGCAACTGGTCCAAGTGAGGGTGACTCGTGATGGGAGCATCACAAGCTTACTGCTTTGTGTTAAGTACGTTCTTCCACCTCCACGCATGTCCAGACCATATTCAACATGGAAGCTGGTGCAGCGGAGGCTGGCCTGGGTTAAAGCTCGGCCATGACCCTGCTGATCAAGTGCTTCTGTGTGGTCAAAGCAGGGTCACGGGTTCAGAAGAGAGGAGTGAAAGGTTAGGTGGGAGTGACATGGAGCCAGCATACAGGCAACAGATTGATCTCGTAGAGGAAAACACATCACTCTGACACTGGTCATCCATCTTCACTCACTTGCTTTCCCACTGCCTTTTCTTTTTTTTTTCTTTTTCCGTTCCCCTCATTCACCACATTCCTCCATCTCTCTCTCTCTCTCTCTCTCTCTCTCTCTCTCTCTCTCTCTCTCTGACACAGTTTCAGTTCAGTGGCTGCATCATGCCACATAAACATCTTGGGAAGTGTTTCTGCATTTTTTTTTCTTACTTTGGTTTAGTTTCATCATGTACTGGAAATGGAGTATTGCTAAGAAAATTGCTATGATATTGCAGCATGAAGCTGTAACAGCGATATTATGCATCTTGTTTCAGTTATTTGGATCACCCACTACATTAGTCATTATTCTGTCACTTTCAGAAGCCAACTACTGTCAGTCATATCTTGTTTGTTAGCACATTTGGACACACTGAGAATAATCACATCCTCCCTGCGTGTCCTCTCAGATTTCTGATGTGATTTACATATGTGACAGGTGGGCACACACGCACACACACACACACACACACACACACACACACACACACACACACACACACACACACACACACATACGGGAGATGGTTGTTATAGAGATTCCTTATTTCCTCTCTCATTAAACAACACATTTGCAGATGCCAGAATAAGCTATTTTTGAGCATCTGCCATCAAATCTGTCCATTCTTAAAATACCTCAGAGCATTAGAGATGTACATTTGTTATGCAGCAATTTACATTCATGGATTGGGAATTAAAGCACAGGCCAACACTGATTCCACTGTGGGGTTTTACAGCTGAACTATGACCCAGTAGTGGTTGCATGATGCTTAGTCAGTTTTTTCTAACTGATCTAATAATAGTGTAAGTATATCCATCTCATTATGAGGCTTGGCTCCACTCTCACTGTCTCTTTAGCATTTTGGGCCTAATACCAAATGAAATACCAAAAAAAGACTATCTGTTCTATGGACACTAATCACAGTTTATATACAGGTATAAATCTATTTTCGTGACACATCCCCAAGTGTTGACGTATTTGTGCAGATGCAACATGATGCAGACTCTGTGGATGCGTGATGTCTGCATGTGTTCATGCAAACCAGCAGCTGCAGCAATCCTCCTGACAGGCTGTCCTTGGTCGAGGCCTCCTCTCCCTGGTATTATTGGGCAACCAGCTGCGGTTAGCAAAACTCTCCACTGCATGGAAACACTTAACCAGGCTGAAGGATCGCCCTCGCCCTGACCACCACAAAACACCCATAAAACATAGCCATATGTAAAGGATTGGGCCGATGATGGCTGACTCTTTAGATATTCACTATGAATGTAGTGGGCATGACTAATGATACGGTCTTTAAAATGCGGCGTATAATAAGACATGATTCCTCTCACTTAACCTGGATCTTGAACTCAATCATCCAATTTATTAGCTGTAATTCCACAAAGTCAGAAGTTGTAAAAGTCAGTCATGGGATTATGTTTGTTGCCATTGGTTGGGGAGGACTATATGCAGGACTTCTGAGTATTTTTTTATGTTTTTATATGCTGTCAGTGTCTGAATGGGAAATACAGGGAATCCAGACTGACACTAGCCAGTTTCCTCCTTTCATAGCACATTTTCTGGTCTCTTCAGCGCTCTCCAATCTCTGTCGAATGGCAAATTCATGATGACCGATGGAACAGGACCTGCAGTTTCACTTGTCTTGATTCCAGTGGCCCAGTATCAATGGAAACAGAAAACTTAGCACTCTCTGACATTTGGTTACCATGAGTGAAGGAAAAAGGAGTAATACACACAGACTCACACATGCATACCGGATGAGAAGCATTTCATGTGGTTTAGGTGTGTTTGACTTGCATTACTAACATTTTGCAGGACTCCATACAAAAAAATGAAGAATACATAAAAATGTTAATGCAATATCCTCAAAATTGTCAAGGTTACAAATTGAAATGGGCAAAAGGTGTTAGATTTCCCATAACCATACACAGCCCGTATACATAACCACTTTGGGTTTATTGGGTTTATACTTCGGTTTAAGCGTATTCCCAAAGAGATAAATTTATAGCCTGTTTGTTTCTGCTGGCTCTTACCTATATTTGCACTGATTTTACCTTATTTGGTTGTGATATATGTGAACTATAGCTGCATTTTTCTCTGTTTAGCTTCTCCCAAATGGAAAATATCAGGACTTTCCATTATACTCCAAACAGACGCTCAGTATGCTCTATGACTGGAGGTCACCCAAAACCTACAGGTTGGCTCCATCCATCCCCCTAGATACACATACTGCACTGTGATATACAGCAGCGTTTCCTCTGAAAGGAAAAACATCCCCTACTCGTTCCATGTTCACTGTCATGATGCCCGTGCAAGCTATTGTACTCTTCGGTCAGTTGGGGTCAGTTGAATGACTTCATCTTCCTCTCTTCTCTTCCTCTGACCCTGAGGATTACCTCACAAAATCTTTACAGCCAGGCCAGATTAACATAAAAGCTTCTCTTCTCTCTCTAGGTCAGACTATGGAAGAACTGAAAAGCAGATTTTTATTACTAAGATTTGGATACCATTAAAGAAATGTAAAACCATGTTATGAACTCATTTTTCCGCTTACAGTGAAATACTGCACCATCTCAGATATTATCATGGGGGATGATGCTACATAGCTATGTGTTTTGAAGGGAGAATACTTTGGGTTTTGTGGAAGTGTCTAAGAATCTTGGATTCATATTTTTTTAATCATTTTAAATTTTCTCCCCTCTTTAAGATTTGTAAGGATTTCCAAAGAAGGTATGTGCAGCAAAGGCTTCACATGGACCTAAGAGGTCACTGGGGATATTTCATTTCTGCCACCAGCCTAGAGGGAACAGTGGGATCATGGTTTGATCCCACCACAGAGAAACAGGCCTGCAGGATAGACATGTTTCATACTGAAAAATATATGGAAACAATCATAAAATCCTTTCAATACCAAGCACAATTTCTAACAGTTCTCCTCTTTGTTAACTATCAGTGTGGATCACAATGTATGTGTGCATGTAACTGTTAAGGTTCCCACTCTTTGTCAAATGTAAAATTCCCTTACTTTCCATGACTTTCCATGACTAAAATATTGAATTTATATGACCTATATAAATGTAACATGCTGTTTTTCTTTTTGACCAAATTTTAAACTTCAGATTCAAAGTTTATCAGTTTGTTTTATTCTGTTTGAACAAAAAGTTACTCTGAATTCAGCGTCTCATTTTCAGATTACAGTGGTGGAAATGAACATTACCTCAACCCAATGGAAAATAAATAATACATTTGGTGAAAAAAGAGATTTTTTTCAAACCGAGGCTGACAAAAGATGATGATATTTCATGTATGAATTAAATTTATTGAATTTATGAATTATGATTTTATTAAATTCGCTGACTTTAACTGTCTGGAATTGACTTCTCAAATCATCTTGACTCTCAAGAAACCTGTGGCCCTGGGGCACGCGCACGCGTGTGTGTGTGTGTGTGTGTGTGTGTGTGTGTGTGTGTTATGCATAGACACGTGCATGTGTTAATGTGCATGCTCCAAAGTGGTTGTCTCTCTTACTCCATACAGCACTCTGTTACCTTCCCTGTGGATGACAGAGTGTAAGTACGGGCCTGACTCTGTTACCACTCAAGATAATACCTCAGTATAAACACATCCCAGTCCTGGTCTGACAGGGCACTTCACGTCATCCTCCCCCTATCCTTAAAGAAACTCTAGAGGACTATCCTGTCGGTACTTGTTGTTGGTGTAGGTCCAGCAGCATTTGTTCTTTTCAAGAAACATGAAATTCTTTTAAGATGTGTAATGTTTTAATGAATCTGTGCTATCATGGTTTTATCAGGCCTCTTTTTACCTTCTGCACTGTAGCATGGTTTGGTTGCCTCAGTCGGGCGAGTAAAAACAGGCCGGCTAAACTTGTCAAAGTGGCTCGTAAGGTGAACGGGGTGCAGGACATCTATATTAAGTGGGTTATCAATAAGGCTCAATCAATTCTTAATTGTCCCAATTACCCATTTCATGAAGAGTTTTATTTGCAAAGACATGGTGTGCCACAGCTTCTTTTATTCCTACAGCCATTGATAAAATTAATCTTTTAAGGGAGCCTAACTTTTGGGCACACCTTTATTTATGGCCACAGCACAGCACTTCACTTGATTTGACTTTCTGAGTTTAGTTATTTTGCACTGCACTTATGCTGCATTTAACATTGAACCTGGCTATTCAGCTCCCTTTTTTAATTTGTAATTGAGGATGGTAGAAGTGTCTCCATCTTTTTACTTGATCTGTTAATTTTATGTTTTTGCTCTACTTCATTTTATCCTATTTTATTTTATTCTATAATTTTTACATTGTTTTTATGTAGCTGATTTTGTGACTTAATGTGCTATAATGCCTGCTGCAAACCAATTTTCCATTGGAATAACAGTAAAGTTGATGTTTTTGATAGAATCAACAGAATTAAGATGCTTCTGCGGATTACATCTGTCTGTGAGCTGGTGGGAAGAATGTAAAGACAGACAAAAAAAGAACACAAGAGACTAAAAAGTTGTGTTTTTAGGAGATAAAGCAGAAGCTGAACCAGGTTGTGGCCTACAGAATGAGAGGAAATGAGGAAATGTTCCCTGCATATTGGCTTTTCACAATATGTTGTCATATGAAGTTGAAGGACAGAGGATGGTCAGCCAACATAATCACCGCAGACACTCTAGATGACTTCAGTGATATGGGTTGAAAACACACTGCAGATCAGAGTCATTAACCTCTTATTGGATAAGATATAAACATCTGGGCTAGCAGTGACACAGCTTTACTCTCATTAAAACCTGAAACACAGAAGATGTGGCAGGTCAACATTAGTTTTGGAAGAGAACATTGGGATTGGTTTGAAATCATTAATTCTTTAATTATGCACCAGTGAAGTTGGCTTACATTTAACGACTGACAAGCCAAACCGTTAATATCACTCAGCACACACACACACACACACATATTTAAGCATCTTGTTTGACTCATGCAAAACTGACATTTCCTTGTTTTTGTCGAGCCAGCCTCATCCAGCTCATTTGCATCCTGTGTGAACAAGAATCAAGACTTCCCAGCCAAGTCATGCTCTGTCAGTCAGAATTAAGTTTGTGACCATGGCTGTTGGGACTGGAGGTTCGCACTGTGCTTAGTGCCAGTAAACACATTGGCTAAATCTAGCCTTTACGTTCTCTTTCCACTATATCTACATGTCTCAGCTGTGGGTCAGTCTATAGAGACTTGGAGTCAGAATAGTTTAAGTACAACTTTATCACTTTAGCTGATTTGATTTATATCGCCCTTTCTGGATGCTATAATTCTGCCATGATACTGTGGGAGGTCTGAATCACTGTGAAATAAAAATGCAGCACATACCTTGTGTGGACTTTGAGATGTTGAACAGGCAGACATTACACTGTTCGTCCTTTGCATCTTCTCAAAACCTCCCACATGATTTATATCTGTTTCCCAACAGCATATTTTTGCCCCTTTCCTTGTCTACACTCCTTCATGTCTTTGGGTGATGCCCCCAACCTCTTGACGTTGTTGCAACATGGTTCAGAGCAAAGAAATCTTAGACACAGTGAAGTTTTGGTCTGGACAGTATCCGCGCATAAATATCACACTGGGGTTATATGAAAAGCTTACGACTCTGATTTTACTGCTGCAATGCATTAAAAGCTCACAGCCACTAGGTGGCTCTCTATATTTATGGATTGAATGCCATTGGTCCCACAATGGCAGGGCACCTGTTTAATTACCTGTTTAAGACTGCATGCAAGGCATAATAGTCATCTTGTATGCAATTGTGCTTATATTTTTATGTTTTAAGAAAGATTCATGGCATTTGGTTGAAATTACTTCACTCTTCTGAGGCCCGGTTCACAGCCCTCCAGTGGCCTGGAGATAAAACAGCCTGTAGGAGGTGATTATGGAGGGAATGTCTGAGCACTGCGATGGGGCAGGGTAATAAAGCTGCTGGTGTAATTAAGATTAGAGCTGTTTTCACTGGTTCTGACAAGCACCAGACGCCCACGCCGGACCGAGAGAGGCTGGAAAGGGAGGGAGAGAGTAAGAGAGGGAGGCATGGCGAATCTCCAGCGTCCAGGCCTTTGCCCACAGGCACAGTGGAGTGAGGGGGGAGTGTGAAAGCGGCAATGATGAGGAGGGTGAGGAGGTGTAATACAGGAAAGATTAGCGGGTGAGAGAAAGCGTGAGCCGGCAAGTGAAAATCTGAGAAGAGGGTGAGAGGGCACAGGGCAGGCTGGGTAAAATCTGAGCGTGGAGAGGAGCTGCGGACTTGTCACAAGCAGCTGTACAGACCAAATGAAAACATGGAACTGTATTTGTACTGTAACAGTAGATTTACAGTCTCTCTGGATGGTAATCAGTCACAATTACTTAAACCACAAAATCCTGTGGCATATGCTGACGACGGCTACAAAACGCTCCACATATATGTCAGCTGGAACGATCTCCTCCAAACGCACAGTAACTTATTATTATGAATTATGTTTTTTCAGAAGGGTAGATCATGTTGGATGGAGGGCTGCTTTTTCTCTGTCATCATGAAGGCCAAACATCCCAAACAAACATAAACACAGAGCCCACTGTGGCCGTGGTGGCGAGGCTCAGTTTGCACAGTGCTCTGCTAACATTCCTAACTCATGTATGTCTGGTTCATGTGCAACAATGCCCCACAGTCTAAATATACATATGACTTAATCCACGTTTTTCCATTTTTCTTTTATTTATTAAAACAAATTAAGTGGGCGGTCAAGAATGTTGTATTTTTTCCCCATTCAGCAATTTCCTCCATTCCACTTATAGACATACCAGCCAGAGAGCATGCATTTTTCTAAATATTGTAATATTACTCCATGTATTTATTCAATATATATTTTTGCATAATGAAACATACATATTTTTTCTGTTCATTATCAATCAATGTAAGTGGGTGCAGCCTAGAAGAATATAAAGTTCATCAATTTTTGTAACTAAATAAAAATGCTGAATTATTAAATATATTGACAGTTCATATAGGAATATATATTTTCGGTGCATAAGGGAGAACAACAGTATGACAGCTGAGCATCACTTGCATCATGGCATGAAGCTCAAGTACAGTATTTCTGGGTTGAATAAGGGAAAACGCAATTAGTAAACAGTAAACCACATCATTTATTATAAGTTTGTGTCTTTCAAATCACACCTTGCTATGCTTTTATCACAGCATAGCTCACATTCACTCACTCACACACCACACATGCCACAAATAACCTAGACACTAAGCTGGAAACAAGGGAAAAAACAAAAGTGTCTTTGTGAGAGTGTCTAATGAGATTTATGCAGCTTACTTTGGCCTACAACAAGAGTCAGTGTGTGTGTGTGTGTGTGTGAGCTCTGTGACTCTTTCTGCTTGTTCCAATAGGCCCCCGCTGTGCCTGAACAGGCTTACACCACAGCCAAAACTACCTTACCCCCATCAATGTGTGCACGTACGCCGATGCTTTGACGCATGTTTATGTGTGTGAAAGGGTCTTTGTTGGAGCTTGTGGCATTTTATTCAATTTTCGCTGCACTGCCAGACTCCAGACGCTTCACCGTCTTCAATGAGTTCATGCAGCATTAAAATAAATTCCACATTAACTGGTTTCGGATACAAATATTTCCTGACCCCACTCATTGATTTATGTTTATTGATGCAAGATGTATTTTCTCAGCTCTCTCGCCCGAGTTGACTCAGTCACCAACCAATGGCTTTTTAAGTGGACGCTGGTTGTGTGAATGTGGCCTTAAATGGTGGTTTTAATGGCCTGATTAATTTGATTTACTAGTAATTTAGTCATTTGTTTCATAAGATGGTGCATGGAAAAAAAGAAGAAGCACAGAAGGCAAATCTCATGGGTGGAAGAAAAGATAATTTAGTTTCATATTTAGTGTTAAAATCTTGTTTTTATTAAAACAAGTGAAAAAATCTGCCAGTGGGATGAAATAATCCCACTTGTTTCCAATGATGATCAACTTTTCTCAGAATTTTCTTGACCCAAGTATCATTTTCTTGATAATGGTGGGCTGATCTGCTGTATTCTGCCTTGTTTCAACATTTGTATATTTGTTCCCAGAAAACTTGCAGAAAGTGAAACCGCAACAAAACAAGTGAAGCTGCCTTGGAAACGAGGGATTATCTCATCCTACTGGCAGACTTATTCACTTGATTTAAAATAAACAAGATTTTTAAGACTGATAGTGAGACTAAACGGCCTTTTAAGAGGGGGATTTTTGCAGCGTGAAAGTCACTGTTCCCTGTGCAGTTCAAGGGCATTTCATATTCATACCTTACAGATAATTTTTAACCAGCTCTAATGAAGTGTGTGTGTGTGTGTGTGTGTGTGTGTGTGTGTGTGTGTG
>OMKZ01028101.1:27045-42970 GCA_900302535.1 Neoniphon sammara
ACAGGTAAGGTATAAATATATAACCAACCAGTAGATAACCAATAGATAACAATAATCCACAGTATTGTTCTCACTGATGGTTATAGATGTAATATTTTGCATGCAGTAGCACATGCAGAGCTGACTGCAGACAAGTAAATCAAAGCCAACACAATAATCAAACAGTGTAGCACAAAAATTCAGTGTAACTTTGCAATGTTTGTTTCTACTCTTATTAAATGATTATATTGCATATTATTACATATAGTATAGAGTATTACTTTATATATTATCTTCAAGTATTCTAATATTATTAAATAATAAATAATTTGTTATTATACAGTATAAATTTATGGTGCTTCATTTTGCTGCAGATATTTGATATATGTGTAATTCTCCATCTGTGCTGATTTACCCTCAGTTCAGATAACATTGTATTCGGCCAAGTGTCATCTTGACCTCTTCTCCGAAACAGAACACCAAGTCATCACTTGGCCAGTACACACTCTAGACATAAAACCATGTTTAATCACACATAACCCTGCTCATATCGCCCCTGTTCCTCTGTTTTACTGCCCCCAGAGGCACCGGAGAGTCAGACAGGGAAGAGAACACAATCAGCTCTCCCAGCTACACTAAATCATCATGGGGGGAAATAACTGTCTGGATGCTGCCTCCCTCGAAGATATCGACCCCAACCCCCCCTGCACTTAAATTCAAACAGATGCGGACACAGGACATTTTACTGGGCGACATGTACATAACATCATACCAAACTAAAGTCTCAGTATCCTGCTGGGTTACTGGCTCATTTGATCACAAGCTTTTACACATTCACACCTTCATGAGCTTTTTATGCACAGTTTGTATAGAGTGTGTGAATGTGCATGTGCAATTGCATGCATAAGTGGGTGGATATGTATATATTTTGTGTGTGTGCGTCTGTGTATAAGGGTGTGTGTGTGCATGTCTGCCTCCGTGCCTCTGTCTCCACACTGTCTGCATGTCTGTGTGTGTTCACAGGCAGACATACATGCAGGGTGCACCTATACGTTCATATGCAGCGGGTCTATAAGCCGCGTTAATTCTTCTCACACTCTATAAACTCCCACAAACTGTTTAACCACATTCTCCTGATTTAGCTCCGGTCCCTCTGGTGCTGATTCTATCTCTGCATTTCTGGTAAATAGGCCCAAGGAATTGTTTCCACATGTTAGTGGCAATCAGCTTTCCTTAAACATGCTCCTTCTTAACTCCCAGCACAAAAAAAAGATGATTATTCTAACAGACTTTACATACATATAACTTTACTGCCATCTCTTTTATTATCTCCCCCGACATCAGTACAGTAGCACAAAATTCATACATCATTCAGTATGTTTTACCATCAGCACTCATAGTTAGGGGTCTTAAAGTTCATATTTGGGATAACTGAAGTTCAGCAATAGCTTTAGTAATTATTTTGAGGGGCCCTTGTATTATAGAAATGTGATACTTTATTGATCTCCACAGGGAAAATCTCAATTTACTCCCCCCGTTACAGGCAGGTCAGAGGTCAGGGTCAGCTATAGAACAGATTCAGTGTCTTGCTCAAGGGCACTTCAGCAGGGCAGATGCTTGCAGACAAAAGGGACATAAATCCATTACCTCCAGTCAAAGCCCGGCCTCCCTGCTCCCTGCACCGCCGTACTGCCCCCCTCATGTTAAACTGTGTCCCCCATAGTTTGCTTTGACTCACTGAAAGAGATACTGTCCTGTATCATGTCCTGCTTATAAGCTCAAACACAAACAAGAGCCGAGACTGTTACCTTACCCTGACATCTAGTGACCACTTTGCAAACAGGCTTTTTAGGATGTCATGACTGTGAGTCACTGTCAGGGGATCCGTGGTGTGTTACATGGCCACTTAAATAGAAGCCAGGAATGAAGAAGTGGCAAAAAGGTGAATAAACTATGACCACGAGTCAGTAAAGGAAAAAGACCAATACAATAAAATTTATTCATTTATGCATTTATTTGAAAGCCTTTCCTCATATCACTTACATCATACTGTTTACTGTGACACTATGAAGTTAGCATCATAAATATGCCATACAGAAGATGAGGTAACTCAAAATAAAAAGTGTGTTACCTCAAGTCTAGGTGAGTTTACTTTACATCCCTGTCTGCCACTTTTCACACTTAGCCAGAAAATCATGAACTAAGTCTGACATCTGGTGGACAGAATCTGCATATTTTGGTGCTTATCAGTGAGAGGCCCGTAGTGATAGTTGATGAGGTCAGTATACTACTAAATAGGTGGATAGATGACTGAGGAGAAAGTAGGTATACTCCTCTAAATATTTCAGTGTGTCTCCACACTCGCTGATAGGTGGGTATACTGTAAACTGCCAGGAAAAGAGGTGGGTATGCACTGTACAATTGTGGATACCCTCCACTACACCACTGCTTGCAGAGTAAAAATGTAAAATGTAATCCTTTTGTCTCTTGCACAGTGTTGTGCGCTGTGGGAGTGGAGACGCTACAACATGGAGAATTTCACAGCCTGGCCATCTACCTGCTGTAAGTCCTCTCATTAGCCACTTTCACATCCACTTTGATAAGATACATTACTACCTGAAGGGACGGGGCAGGGCCTGGGATTGTTTATGGAGTCCACCTTGTAATATGTGCATTTAAATCCACCAAAGCACTCTTGCTTCTGACCTACTTGGCCCTAACTGGTGAAATTCCAGAGATACAAATTATAAATGGGCTGCTTGGATTTTAATATAGGAAAGAATGTGTGGCCCAAGGGCTGCTACAATACAATTACAGTACAGTACCTGCTTACCTAGTACCTGACCACTCATACACACACAGAATCACTCACACACATACACACACACGCAGCAGGGACCTGAAAACACCAAACATGTTTATAGATATATTGCGAGGCAGTCGCCAGGATACAGTAAGGTGGCAGAGGGCAAAAGGGAGCACATGGTAGACTGAAGGAAGACTGATCCTTCTGTCCAACTCATTATTATCTCTGTGGCTCACCGCCAAACTCCCACAGAGGCACAGGAAAGCATCTCCCAAAGGAGAATAGAAATGCGTGACTGTTTATTCCATCCCCACATGCACATATTACAAGCACACACACACAAAAGGCACCAAAATGCATCATATTCAGCAATTATTTTCAGAGAGAGGGCAGAGTAGCTAGGGGGGTCAGCTTAGTTGCATTCCTCTGGTTCAAAAGATTAGATGTTTATCCTAAAATGTAAACACAAAAAAAGAGAGGAGAGCATCCTCGTGTAGTTCAAAAGCACACACAAAACCACACAGGGTTTTAAGCACAGTGCACCTTCAAAATAAGCAAAATACAAAAGAGCCACAAAAGATGTGGCTCAAAGTCAAGCCACATCTCTTTTGCACTAAATGAGGATGCATTTTCGTCTTTGTTGTGTCTGTGTGTGCTACACATGCCTTTGAGCTTTTGCCTCCTACCCACTTTATCGCCAGTGCATCAAAAATGTGCAAGCTTCACAATCAAAACAATCAGTAAACCATTCTAAATTACGTAAACTGTCTAAATATAGAAGACGAGTATGTTTTGTGTAATTTCTTTGAGGCTGCAACAGTTTTCTCTGCCCCTAAACTTGTGTCTGTTACCAGGGTGTCATCTGTTGGCATAATGCTGTTTGAGCTGGCTTATTTTGTGGATGCCCTGCTGTTAATATGTTTGCCGTGAGTACATAACATTCATCGTTATTTCCTGCACTAATACCGTAGTATAGATGAAGGGATGCACGCAGGTTAGTGACACATTCATCCTGTGCCTGTAGAGTCCCATCCAAACCATACATGTTCATTTTTGAGCCAGCCGTGTAACCTGGTGAGTGTTGCTGAAAAATGTTCAGAGAGCTATCCTTGAATGAATAATGGCCAATCTAAACATGAATCTAAATCCCCCTCCCCCTCTGCCTCTGTAGCTGTCCTCCAGACTGGCAGGTGTTTGTGCTGTGGGGGAAGATGGCTCGCATCGGAGGCTTCCAGAAATTCCTCTACTACTCCATAATGTCTGTGGTCTGCTTCTTGCACCCTGTGTTGGTGTGGCACGCTATTATCCCAGGTACAGTGACACTGCCAGGTACTGACTGCAGCAAACACTAAAAAACACAGCAACAGATGCATTAATTTGGTGTCAAATACATTGTTGGATTACAGTAGAAATTTGCTCTGGTTGCAGGGACCATGCTTCTGGTGACAGCCTTTTTCAACTTCATACTAAGTAAGAAAGCTAAGGCCGAGTCTCCCAAAGGGCCGCAGGAGAGCTACAGCGACCAGGGCCTGACCACGGTGTGTGTGACGGAGAGAGGAGGCTCAGACAACACCTTCTCTTTCTTCCACATGATGGCAGGCAGGAGGGGGGCGAGCCTGACTTTCACCCCCAGGGACCGCTGCCTCGGCCTGGGCGAGAGGGGAGAGAGCGTCCAGGCCATGCTGGAGCTGGAGCAGACAGCGGCACCGAAAGAGCCAGAGAGGCAGAGGAGGAGATGGAGAGAGAGGAGGCAGGTGTTCCTCGCAGGTAGACAGGAGCCTGTGGAGAGAGAGATGGAGGAGCTGGACCGGTACTGTGAGCCAGAGCCAGAGACCAGCTCCGACACGGCACCTATGATTACTGACTGATCGGCCCGCTGTGCTGAAGCTGAGCTCAACATGCATGTCTAATGCATTCATACTGACAAACACAAACTGTACAAACACAAACTGTATGCCAAATTGTGGCTGAATTTTATCCTCCATGTGGAAATAACATCACACTTTTTTTTTTGACAACATGAGGGTTTTCAGCATTTTTTAATTTTGGTGCATCTGGTAGTATCATGACCAACATATAAAATTATTAGAAATTTTATATTAAACAAGCACTTCTCTGATGTTGATATTTTTTGTACCTGAGAAAGATTAATCTGTTTGTGCAAAATCAAAAATTTCTATGTGTAAAATCTGTTATGGACTATGTTTAACTGTTGGATTTGTGCCTCAAATGTATCATTTCAAAGAAAGTAAACCATTTATACCTTCATGTGCCTGTGTGCTTTTTAGCATGATGAGCTGTTTTTCGAAGGCCGGCACTGATCGAAGAGCAGACATTAATACCAGACAATCCAATCCGGTTACAGCAGCATACATTATTCATAAGGAATAAATTAGATAAACCATTTCATTTGGCAACATCAGAGTAAATGTGTGCGCCGTACATACTCTATGCATATGAGAGAGACGCGAAATGCCTTCTTAAGCTTGTGCAGGTGCTTGTGTTTGTCACGTCCATGGCTCTTGGATGTGTGTTTGTCATGTGTTTAAACGGCTGTGTGTGGTGACCATGGTGACGAAGCTCTGGGAGGAGCACTGATGAGAAAAAAAGCAACATCAGATCACCCACTTAGTGCCACCAGTAGGCCAATATCACAGCAAAACCAATAACATAATCAAAATAACTGATGTAAGGCAAACATGATTAGAAGTAATTAGAATGAGCACAACAGAGATGCATTAATAATGTATCATTCACTATGTCCTGCTACTATTAATAAGGTGAATGATTTAGAACAAGCACAGTAAACAAAACACACTAACAGAGCTAATCAGCAATATACATTACCCTGTAATTAGCATATTTGTGACACAAAAGATGCTAATGTGAAAGCTAGTATGTGAAGCCTGTATTTATGTTTCATTTGTTTGTTCTGTGTTTTCGCTGCACTACAAAGGATGCATCTCTCCATACAGACATTACTCTTCTGTTGTGGTCATAAATCAATACTGTTTTTTTCTGTCATACACTACCAAACACACACATGCACACAAGTACACACACACACACACACACACACACACACACAAACAGTATTTCCCAGTCCTTTGTTCACTGAAGTGTAGGTATCATACTGTATGTAGCCTTAAGAGGCAATCTCTCTCCATGCATCAAAGCTAAGGAGAGAATCAATACGGGGGGAGAAAACCATTCATCAGACAGCACCTAACTCAGCCCTGCTGCCAGACAGCAGACACACACACACACACGCACACACACATGCACAAACACAGATGTATACGGTGTTGGGTAGACAATGGTGTTATTCTGCACATTTGACACAAAATACATACCCAGCGGCTACACGCTAAAAAACATGCATTCAGGCTTTGATAAACAATTTCATATTTGTTGCAATGTGACAAAGCCATGACATGTGAACCGAGTCAGGAGGGATGAGATGTTCTGATGCTCTATGGAGGAAACAGGGGCTCTTTTGTCCAGAGTTTGCGAAGGGGCTGCAAACTGGCCCATAACCCCGGCTGTATTGTCTTCTGTTCAATGACCAACTGACCCAATAATAAACCGAGGAGAGAAGAGGAGAGGAGAGGAGAGGCTGAGCTCAATGTTTCCAGTGTGTCTGCTTCCATAAATGTTCCAGCATCTTGGGGTTTTCTTTGTCATAGCCATATCCTCTTGAAACGAACTGTTCTCTGTGGGGAAGTTATTCAGCTGCTGGAACAACTTACTTCCTCTGTATATGTTAAATCATGAAGTCCAACTCAGAGACAGAGAGAGAGAGAGAGAGAGAGAGAGAGACTTCCTAAAGTTCTGTTACCACCCCACTGTAGTTTCCTAGATGGCAGATCCAGGCTTAAAAACAGGATGGTGAAATAAATCTTATAGGTCACAGTGGCTTCCTTCTTTCCATATCTGCTGCACCACTGGAAAAAAAAAAAAAAAAAAGAACAGGATAGGTAATTTTGTGGTGGCGGTCTCGTGGTTCATCTATCATTGCATAAGAAAGAGCAGACAAAGAAAAGATGTTTATGTTTGATTATGTGTTTCCCCACTCATACAATCAGCTGCACATTCAAAATTTGTTGAAACTCATATCCATGACCTATTATTTACATTATATATATTTAATATATTTGCAACTATTTTAAATATATGGGTGGCTGAAAATATATTTTACATGTAAACGCCAGTCATGCAAAGTATATTTTGAGTGGCCAACTTACAGATATTTGTGACAAATAGTCTACAGAGGGAAATGCATATTCAGTGTCCAAAATTGTAATGGTGGATTAATGAAGTCTCTAAACTCAGTAAAGCCATTTAATCACCACTTTCATCAGTTTCTTTCTTGTCCAGGTAAACACTGTTGACCAGTTAATCCTTATTTAATTAAGCTTTATAACGCACTTATTTGGTCTTCTTACGGTCCAAAGGGATTTTTGCATCCGAAAAACTGCGACTACATCCTTGACTTATCTCTACAGATACATTTTTTGCCCAGTTTTGTATGGCCTCTTTTGAAATGGATCTCTAAGCAAATTCTGAAAAATATTTATTTTTTTTTTATTGGTTGGATCAGTAAAGTTCCAATCCAGCCATGGGTTTGGAATGGATTTTTCAGATTTTATTTGAATGCAGTGAAGACCACAGCGGTGGTTCACACATCTGTGCGAGTAACGTGAGGCAAAGCCGCTGATGGCAGAGCACACGGAGAGGCACCTTGATCAAGACGAGGTATGCAACCCTGACTCCGCTTGACCCGCCCACAGTCACGACCGATTGGCTGCGGTTTATCAGTGTTGCCTTCTGTTGGCTTCTTCTGCTGTCATTTAATCTTCCAGCGTTCAGAATACCGCAGGGTCAAGGAGGCATGAAGGCAGATAAACGATAAGTGGGATACAGCTCTGGTGGATACAAGGCGTTTGGAACAAGACAGCGGGACGCACCCGGCTATGGTAAGATCTCTTCCTTCCTGATCCAGAATTGAATGATCATTACTGTTGGGAATTTTTACCAAACAGCCAGGAGGCGTTAAGGACTTGAGGTTAATATAGGTCCGATCGTGCGCTTGAGAAAAGCCTGATAGAAAATAATGCCCCGGTGACACTGTGCGTCCTGAAGTTGGATGCAGGCTACTCATAGAAAAAATACGCGTACGTTCATTGTATGCAAAACAGTCCACTGAGCGGACTTTAAAACTTTCTTTTCGTTAGCTCTCCTCCGTTGCGTTGTTATACTGCGGTTATTGTACTTCCATTAATATTTGTTGTAGGTGTTGATAGTAGTGTAGAGCTTTAAGTCATTTACTGATAATTGATGATTATGTTATTTTTTCTGTACTCAGCTTTTGGCTCAGAAATATAGATTGTCGTGGAAAGGTTTTGCCAAATTTTCATTATTCTGAGCTCTCCTGGACATTTTACGCATGGGAATGGATTGTTAACGGGCGCAGCTGCCCGTGTAGGTGCGATAATTGGATACGAATCTCGCGATGTTCGGATCAATTAGCAGCCGTGCAGTGAAAGGTCTTTGTCCGCCGAGGGAGCTTTAAGGTATTAAACCCGCTGCTTGTGGCGCATCACTTGAAATCAGAATAGAAGAGAAGAGAAGAGAAGAGAAGATCCAAATTCAAATCCATTTACAGATGATTTAAATGCACTGAACAATACCTGAGCATCACCTCTTTCCTGTTTTCTTTGTACAGCCATAAATAAACCTTTGGTCCATCTCCTGTGCTTGTGCAGCCATGTGTAGTAGTTGAATAATTCATAATAATGGTGACAGACTGGAATCCTTTAACTTATGGAATATTTATACACCTATTATTATGTATAAATATGTATGAGAGATAGACTGACCATCCTGGAACCCATTATTCATCCACTTTGTCAGCAGCTTCCCTGGATGAAAGAGGATGGGCAAGGGTCTGGTGATGGTTCTTCATGAACAATGGATGAACACTGGTCCTTTATGAACTAAATGCATATGTGTGCAGGGCGGGGACTAGTAGCTGTATTTCCCTGAGAACTTACCTATTTGTGTATTTTTGAGGTAGATGATGAGGACAAGTCTATGAAATCCATTTACCACATAGAAGTTTTGATTCTTGCAGTATATAAGTCCTTCACCTGTCTGTTGTTGATCCTGAGCAGATACTAAAAATTATTATGATTATTATTATGATGATGATAATGATGATGATGATGATGACATCTTTGATGGTAAGCATCATCGTGGTTGTGTTTTGCTCTACCCTTCCCAAAGATCACTTGGCAATTAAAGGTGCACCGAGCAAGATTTACAAGTGTAAATGACAGTGATGACCCTTTAGACTCAACTGACAGAAAACGTGGAGTTAGCACTATTTGATGCTTGGGTCTACATAGTTTTCGTCATTGGTCAGTTATTGAACTAACTGATTGATTACCTGCTTATTCCATGTTTTTGCCAATTCAGTCTGAGGACTCCTCACTTTGATTGACCCAATTTTGCATAGTGCCCCTTTAAACTGATGTCTTTTCCTTGCATTTTCTGTTGATGAACTTTGAGTTTCTCTAGGTGGCGCTCTTTTCTTTGTCTGTTCAGTTGTGGTGATTATTGATGCTCAACCACTCCCTCTATTTCTATTTATTCCAAACACAATGTTGTTGTTGCTGCAGGAAATGTAAATTGCATCACTTCCTGTGCACGAGAGGATTTTGCTGGGAAACACCTGACACCAGCAGGTGTTGAGAACAGCACAAAGCTTTCATGAGCCAGCAGACAAAGGCTGAATCACAATTATGTATCAACTGGCAATAAAGTAGCAAAACATACATTTATTTAGGCTATTTAAAATTATTACACATAGTTAATGGAATAACCTCATGGGTACTTGGTGGAGTCCCTTTTCAATCATGTTTGACCAAATGATGACAAAGAGTCCCAACCAATATATTTAAACTATTATTAGCCTAAACTGAAGTAATTAAAGGTGCACATATGCAAAATTATCAAAGATCAATTGAAGTGAGGACCATTTACAACAATCCCACATATCCCACATATATACATATATGTGTGTGTGTGTGTATATATATATAATATACACATATATGTGGGATTGTTCACACACAATGAGAATCACATAGACTCAACACACAGTATTCTGCTGGCTCTATCACTGCAGCTAACTTCTGTCTATGGGGAGTCAGACTGTGTGAAGTGGAACAGCATCTCTTCCAGTTGCTATTTAAGCCACAGGACTGATTTAAACTGGGCCATAACTGGCTGGGCTGAGCTCTACAGACCTAGTGGAAGGTCAGTGTACTTGAGGGCTTTGACACTAGATGGCAGCATCATGGCATGAAGGTCATGGCCGCTTTGGTGAAGCAGCAATTATATCAGGAGTGGGACTAAGTAACTACTTACTTACTCTCCTTCTTTTTACTTATGCTCCTTTTCAGGCATGTACTGGTTATAGTTCCTTACATGTCTCAAATAAACTCAATCAATTATATAAGGATATAAGGAAAAATAGTTGTGGTTTTTATTAAGAGGTTTCTCTTTCTTTCTTTCTTTCTTTCTTTCTTTCTTTCTTTCTTTCTTTCCTCCTCTCTGTGTAAATCTTGAAGAAGTTTTTTGTTGTTCATATGGTAGTCACATAGCTCCGGACATCCTCTAACCACTTTCCCCTCTCTAATCCTCTCACCACCATGCAGAGGAATAATGTTTGACTTCAGAAGCGCCTGCCAGTTTAAACTGCAGTGGCTGTTAAGATATTAGATCCCAAACAGTCCTCTACATTCCCCCACCTGGACTTTGACAAGACGGCTCTTGTTTATCAGTTCACTTTCACTTTCCAGTTTACGTTCCACCACCATGTGATCTCATAGATTCAGTAAAAGTAATGGGATCAAATAAGAGCTTCTCAACAGTCCATATCATTTCCATTCGTTTTTTTCTAGCTGTAAAGACAAACAGGTTGGTGCAAACCTTGGCTATCAAATTTCCACAGATTTGGGGCACAGGATCAAAATGAGACAGAGCATATTTTGTAGTGTGTGTGTGTTATTGGAGCACTTACTCACCATCCCTTCTGCGATAAACTCACCGGATTCCAGTGAGGTCCGTCCTTGTCACATGTCTTACAGGAAATCTCGGAGTTGGTGTGAAGCGAGGAGGGTATTTTTAAAACGACTCAGTCCTTTTCCATTGTTCATTCTTTGCTCGCTTTTTTACCTCTTTTTGTGTCACAGTATCTTGTAAAACCCCAACAGTAGCAGATAAAAGTGTCAAACATTACAACCGTGATACCGATATAAAATAACTTATATTGTGTTTTAGAAAAACATCACTAAATAAATGTATCATCACACCAAGTGATCCCCTTGGTGTATTTTCCAGCAGTGTTATTATCAACTTATACTTATTGTTGTACATTCACAACAGAGAACAACAAGCTCCTATTATAGTTTTAAGATGTTTATGCAGATGTTTTCAGTGTGACATGTTTACTCTGTGCTGACTCATGTCCTGTAGTTCATTAACTAAAGCGGAGGTTCAGATGTGAGCGACCTCTCATTTCCTGTCAAGGAAGCAATCACCCCTTTCCCATTCTTCAGTTCGAAACAGACTGATGCATTGTATGAACAAAAAGACACAAAAAGACATGACGGTGTATTGATGTATTTATTAAAAATCAGCAGTATCTGAAAAATGACCAAAAGCTCTATAAAAATAAATAACCAACAATATCACTTTAGTAAGCATTTCCAGCTGTTCACAGAACACTATAAAACTTATACATTGACCATTTAACATTTTTTTAAAATTGAACTGTTACTGTATAATAAACACTTAAAAAAACAGAGAACCTCCAGGGCTTAGTTTTGACCATTATCTGAATCATATACACTGAAAAGTAAAACCCTCTGCTGCAGGTCTGCAGAGAGTTTGGTTTATGACCCACCACAGTGCAGGAGAGCTTAATGCCAGAGCTATTTAATGTTTAGATAAAGAAAAAAAATGGTAGCACACAGTTCTCTTGAACAGTCACTGGTAGCCTGGTTATCAGTCTGGTGTTGCAGGCCCACAGTGGGGCAGGAAGTGGGATGTACAGATGTACACACTCATCTCCATGCAGTAGTGTTGCTTCATTTTTTTTTTCTGTCTGTTTGGCTAGTTTGAGGATGTGGCCATCCTTTTGTGACTCCTGTTCCTCTGTCGAGAGCGCTGCTGGCCTCTCCTCCTCCTCATCCTCTTCAGGCAAAGCCTGGCATCACGATTCAACTTTTTGGCCCTGAAAAACACAAACAGAAGCACAGCGGTTAGCCTTGAAGTACAAATGTGAAGGGATACCAATGTATTTGTTGACATATCTTAAGTGAATATCAGACTGTATATTAGTTAAACAAACATCTCTTAATTAATGTGTGCATTTTTCCTAAATATGAGCATGGATTCTTTGTGCAATTTTTAATAGCTAATTAATCGATTGCAGTGTGTGCAAGTGCATGGAGAGCTTAGGGAAGAATTTAGTGAAACTAGTGAAAAGGCAACACAGATCAGAGAATTATTACGTGTTATTACAGGTTTCTCAACCAGGGAATTAGGACACAGAAAGGGGCTGTAACTTTTCCTGATAGGCTCATAGATAGAGAACAGCTTAGGTGAACACTGAGTTATCTAATGTGTAGATTCACAACAAATAAATGTCCCAGTTCAAGACTGGTAATGACCACTGAGTTAGTGGGACTAAATCCTTTTAGTGTATAATAGTACAGATTCATATAGGAGTAAAGCAAGAAGGCTTTTCTTTACCTTGATTACAATAGGGATGTAATAGATACAGGGCAGGGCAATGTTATCCCTTTTACTCAAAGCTGTATTATCTGAAAAGTTTTCCTCAACTTTGTTAACCAGCCGCCTGTTTACTACAGCAGTTGGAATGGCACCCAGTAAGGTACGGCTATTTTATGAGAACTATCAAGAAGGTGGGACCGCTTTGACCAAACAGATTGCTCCGCTGAAATGAACCGTCCTATTATATTCTTATCTTTATTATGCAATAGATTCCGATTAATTTTATGATAAGGATATCACTGTGTGTAACCTTGTTAAAACCTGATTGGCTCTTTTTAACAAAACCCTCTGGATAAACTCAAAAAATAACCAGTCCTGACTCAAGGCGTTTTATCTTAGTTCCTGAAAAACATTCAGGAGATTGTGACTGTGCGTGTGTGTGTGTGTGTGTGTGTGTGTGTGTGTGTGTGTGTGTGTGTGTGTGTGTGTGTTCCTCTACTATTGCAGTCCCAGTGAGATGATTCAGTGATCATGTGTCTCACCTATTCCAGCAGCGCATCAGTTGTTTGCCCATCGGTGCCTCTGGATTCAGACACACTGGCTCACTGCTCCTTTTCAGTGTTACTCTGAAAAACACACAGAAACCCACAGATTTAGTCACACATGGCTGGATATGGTGTGTGTTGTGTGTGTGTGTGTGTTTGTTTGTTTGTCAGGATCTGAGGATCTGGTACTCACATGACTGTGTCTCTGTTGCAGTTATGGCTTTTGGGGAAAACTGCAAGGTTTATCATCTGCCCTTTCACTGCATTTCGTGTCTCTGGGCATAAACACCGTCCTGGGACAAACGGGCTGCCTGATACTCGCACTACACATAAATACAGAAACAGGATTAGAGGTTAATTCAATAAGGTGCAAGAAGAGCAGAGATTGAATTACTTCAGATTCACGTTTTGCCTATTTAAAGAAACAATCCCCATATATTTTCCTGAAAAAAAACAAACAAGGAAACTAAGACAGAAGAAAACATGTCATGCATAGAAAGATACATAGATATACACACATAGATGGATACATTACCTGTGATCAGTGCGCAGCAGAGGCCCAGGAAAGCGAGCTGGCAGGCTGACTGAAGATTAAGCTTCATGCTGGAGACAAGCTGAGCGTTGACAGTGAGCCTTAAGCCGCATGGTGCTGTTTTATACTAAGGCTCCTCCCACGCACACGCTACACTGGGCTTTCCAAACCTACCAGGAAATTCCCCTAGTCACTCTCCCTCTTAAGAATCAGGATTTAGGGATCGTGGCTGTCAAGGCCAGCAGTTTGTCACAAAAGATGGGGCATCTTACAGGTCACACTGATTAATATGTTTTTCCTTTTACTGTGCATTGCTCTCAGTAGACAACAGGGCCAGAATTTGGCATTAATGTCTAAGTTATTTATCAGCTACACAGGATGGGGTGTTATTTTGATATTATTGTGACAATACTGTTAATTAGCAGTGTATCAGTAGCTGTCCAGGATGTTTTTGATTCATTTTATTACCCTTGATTCAGTCTGCTCACAGTCTCTTTCCATGCTTTGTCCTAACATGCAACTTTGATCAGTCCCCTGGCGCGGGATCAACAAGACCATGTGATTTCTTGTAATTCTCAGGGTTGCTTTTTATACAGCAGCCTGTGATTCAACAGCTTTTCTATTAAAATTCTTTCTGCTGCCGCAAATTCCATCCAAAATGAAACCCAAGAGCGTCATAATGACATTATATTACTGTGTATATATTTCTGTTTTTCTATTTATTGTTTGTTTTTCAGTTTTTTATGTTAAATGCATATGACCAAAGGAATTCCACCTCTAGGGATAAAAAAATCTTTATCTTTATCTGTGTATTATCATTTACAATATATATATTCACTTATTAGTTAAGATCATGCATATTAATGTGTGTGTCTCTCATGTTTTATGTCCCAGCTTTGCTTTGGTCAGAATGGGTGAGGGTCAGACCTACGTGAAGCTCAGTGAAGAGAAGCTCATACCAAAGTAAGTCCTTCTGTAATGACTCTGCCTCTGCCGAGTAAATGGATTACAGGGTTGACTCAAAATTAAAAACAAGTATTCCTTTATTTATGCAGTTTGTCGGACTGAGCTCAGGAATCTCTTTTGCTAGAGAGACTTGCTGACAAAAGAACAATTATAATCACTATGCACACAAGGATGTCATTCACATATTGCCATTCAACAATCAAGCAAAAATAAATGAAATCAATTTGTGTAACTCTTACCATGAAAAGAAATAACTGCGTACAATCACTCACACTGGCGATTAGTTGTATTGTGTGCCATAAATGCTTACTTTGAGTCAACATCTGTGTATATGAGCTAATGCAGAGGTGGGAAGTAAATACATTTACTGGAGTACTGTAAAGCTTTAAGGTACTGGAACTTTACTTTTAGCTTTTTTTTAACTTTACTTTTCATTTTGTGAGACTTTATATTTTTACACCACTTCTTTTCAGAGGGAGATTTTGTACTTTTTACTTCACTAGGTTAATCTGATGGTTTTATTTCCTAGTGAAAGAATAAGCAGAATAAGCTTTTACATGCAAAACATAAAATATGATGCATTGTTAGAGATGAAACCAAACAGCAGTATATGGAGCAGTTAGACCTACAACATTTTCACAGGTTAATGCATGAATGATTTAAACAGTGTGAAAGGAGCCATTCTTCACTATGAGCATTTTTACTTTTGATACTTGCATTCTACTGCTGAACTTCAATAGTTTTACTTAAGTATAATTATGAATGCAGGACTTTTACTGGAGCATTTTTCCATTATAGTATTGGCACTAAGTAGGCCGAAAGGATTTGGGTTTTTTCCCGCACTGAGTTCATAAGAATAAGAATAAGAAAAAGAAAAAAAAAGAATAATTTATTTGTATGGCACTTTTTAAAACACACAGTTACAATGTGTCCTTAATGGTCTTTGTGTCCATATTTAGGTCTGACATCTTGTCCCTGCTCAGAACCTACAACTGTTACCATGAAGGGAAAAACTTCCAGCTGAGAACACGCGAGGTAAGACGAGCTCTTTCACACACTCATCGTCTGACAGGAGGCTGTGGTGAGGCGATTGTTGTCGGATAAAGTCAAGACAGACAATTAATGACAATTGGATTGTGGAAACAATCATAAGTTTGGCATTGTGTGTGTGTGTGTGTGGGTGTGCTGGATAGCTGAATAAACAACATTTCAAATGGGGTTACACACGTGAGAAAACTGGAACCAGTTAAACCAGCTCTTTTATTCTCAGGCAGCTAATGGGGACAAAAAAAC
>OMKZ01028103.1:0-10474 GCA_900302535.1 Neoniphon sammara
GTGTGTCTGGGAGCCCGGAGCCCAGCCGGGACGTTCATTATTCCTCAGCTTTCTACAGCGGCTGGTGTGAGGCGAAAATGAACCATAAAACAATGTTCTGCATCAACCGGCTGCAAATGTCAATTAGTGTATTTCAAACTCTCCTGTCAGCCAGGATGTGATGGGAATTGCACGTTTGTCTGAATCATGTGCTGTTAGCTGAATTCTTGTTAGCTGTTGCCGGTATTGCTGTCCGCTTCACGCTACACGAACCAGGCCAAACTGGATCTCATCAAATCAAACATCTCTGAAAAAATGATGTGGGGTCAGAGTCTCCAGTCTCGGACATGTAGCCAGACCCAATGGGATGGTCGGGTCTGGCTTATGCTGCGTTCATGACAGCTGGGAACTGGGGAAACTTCATGCCTGGAATTTCCTACTTCCCACCTCAGAGCAGTTCCTGCAGCGGAGGTGAAAAAAAATACGGATGCCCAAATGAAAGCTGTGTCTGCTGCTTTCGGAGCAGACCAGTAGATGGATGAATGAATCAACAGAGGCTAAAGGGAATTTTTAACATTTCAATGTTACAAAGAACATCTTAATTCTGCAAGTCTCCAGCTGCATTAATTGATCTTAAAAAATTCCACCCACAAACAGAATCTCTGTTTGTTGAAAAGCTTAAACCATGCAGTTTTTGTTCTTAAACATTCATTTTGATTGATTTTGCATGTACATGACATCACAGAAATACATGTGATTTGGAGCTCTGAGAAAGACTTGAGTTTCTAGGAATTCGAGGGCCATTCAAGAACATCGGTGGGAAGTACATTATCGTTGCTATTTTGGGATGTATGTGGTTTTGGTTCTAGGTCTGGTTCCTCATTTCGGTACCAGTTCCAAATCGGTACTTTTTTGGTACCTGATCCATTACATTTTGTGACGGCGTTTAATTTCACATAACATAACCAAACCTTTGACCATTTGTTCGACTGTCGTGGCTCGCTAGCTACAGGCTAATTTCCTAGATCAAGAGATGTAACGTTATCGTTGGCCAACAAGTATTGCGTGGGCCTCTAGGATACATTATGGTTACCATGAAGAGTTTTTCAAATTAAGAGCCCTTGTTGGAACTGAAATTTGGGACCAGATTTTTCATCGGGTTTTGGTAGTAATCGGTACAATCAAGATTCAGTTGGTACCTGTAATGTCCTGAAATTCGATACCCATCACTAGCTCTTCCTCTCTGAGATCCTGCCTTGTGACGGCATGACTGTATGATTCTGCTTGCTGTCTCTGTCCCGTGTGTTTGGTGACAAACTAGTTTCCCCCCATTGAGATTAATGCAGTGTATTGTATCGTTCTGAAGGTCAAATCTTCCCAGTACCTGCCTCTCATGAACGCAGCATTAGACTCACTGTTAAAATCATCCAGTGTGACCTGGCCATAACATGTCTGTCCAACAGTTCCCCACCCTGCTTCCAGGGTGAGAAATGGGTTGAAATATGAAACAGGTCATAATGAAAAATAGAGCTGGCCTCTGAGGGGAGGAGGAGACGCACTGATAACGAGAGTGGAGTTAATATAGAGGCCCAGGGTCAAAGGGCATCTCGTTCCTCACAGGAGAAGAAAAACAAGGCTGAGATAAATCGCTCGTCGCTGCAGGTCTGACGCCGGCGCTCCAGACGGCCACAGCGCCTCAAACCTCCAACGCCGAAACCAACAAGTCTCCGCACAGAGCGAATTCCACCACTGAAACAGTGCAGGCTGCTAGAAACACATGCTGCATTTCATGACAGAGCCTTGAAAATTCAAGAAGGCTCTGAAACTTCAGGCGTGTTTTCAGCGAGGAGGGAATTGAAACTGCATGATTCCCAGAGAAAAGCCCTCAGGCAAAGCAGTATGTAGGGTAAAAGGAACGCAGCCAATTACGCCAGCAGCACATATAACTTCTGACATGCTGATAAAAGATTTATCTGCATGACTTTACCATGTGCTTTGTGAATTATGCATGAAATAATGAACTTTATTAATATTGAAGAGTGCGCTCTTATTTTTCGTTTGCCAAAGAGTGGCGAGAAATCATTTAAAGGTCCCACATTACAGGAATTCAAATGTTTTTCTATTTATACACACGCATGATCAAAGATGTTTAACGAAGACATCGCAAATGTTTGATCTTGTTTGAGTGATTAAGTTTACTGCATTTTCAAAAACCCATCCTTTTTATTCCAGGCAGCTTCAGACTGAGGAGGCCGTCAGACAATATTTTCTATTAAAAACGGATTGAGCCAATATATTTTCCACGAGCCGGATACACTGATGAATGACAGAGAAAAGGGAGGGCTATCTGTCTTCTTATGCAGCTTTGGTCGGATTTTTTTGTATGTAAAAAGTTGAAGCATTTGAATTTTTTTCAAGACAGAATATGCAATCTTGAGTTAAACTGTTCACCAGCCTATCAGAGCAGGTCGAGGCGGAGCTCGCCTTTTCTCTCTCCATTTTCAAAATGCAAAAGCAATTAATTCACTCGTACGCAGAGTCCCAGAGTTACAGCACATGAGGCCAGAGCCTGGAGCGTTTTCATTGTGCTGTTTATGAATAAATTGCAACAGCTATGAGTTTGCATTTATGGAGATCCATGTTTGTGTTTACAGATTATTCACTCATTTTAAAAGAAAAAAGGCTGCATGCTTCTGTTTCCCATTCCAATCAGACAAAGAACGAAGAGTTACGGATCCATGTGTGAACTTCATGCGTTTCATCTGTTTCTTTCTGCCCGCCTTCCAATTTCAGTCCAGAATTGTGACAGCTTAGTTTTCTCACTATGTAACTAATTCATTTCAGCTTTTAGCAAAAGTCCATTTATCTGCAAAACATCACGCATGACTAAATCATATGAGAGGTTTAACTTTGACCGCTCAGTACAAATATAATTAATGTTTTGAGAATCATCAATAGCTTTCTGTTTGTACATAAAAAACAAGTGTGAGGAAATGATTAAGAAGCAGGGGACCTGAGAGAGTAACTGACATGTGCCAGAGACACAAAATCAATGTAATTAATGGTGTCAGACAGCGAGGGATGAAGCCCCCCCGACACTTTCTGGTCAAACTCAACATGCTGCTTTCACCCTTTTGATGGAGTGTGTGTGTGTGTGTGTGTGTGTGTGTGGTGGGGGGTCTTGATGGTGGATGGGAGAGATGCGTGTTGATTTTGATCTCTGTCATTATCTCCAAGGGCATTTAAGTGCCCTTAAGGTGCAGCTTCAGGAACATCAGATAACCATAACAATTAAGCCTGTCGATCGATGGCTCCCGGGCGTCCGCACAGCGCCGGCCGGCCTTTCAGCTGCAGGTTACTGCCTTTAAAACACAGCTACACAACAACCCGCCTGCCCACACCTATCACACAGTTAAATCTACTGCCTTTTAAGACAAAATATTTATAATCTTTTTCTTATTTTTTTATTCTTATTATTGCAGGTGAGTATTAAAGTAAGTACTAAATATTTGGTATAGGAATATGATCGGTTATTAACAAGATGACTGTGTGAACTGTTATTCTGACACTGTCCTTTAGATTAGACAGCAAACTGCTGCTGGAATAAATCTAACCAGGACTTTTTTCCAGGTAAGTCCAAGTCTTTTCTTGGATTTCTCTCTGCAGGACAGTATGACAGGTGAGTATGAAGTGATTTGGGTCATTTTCCCAGCAGGTAAGTGCAGCAGGTCAGAATGAAGGCAGGATTAGCTTCAGGAGGCTGAGAGGTTTGCAACAGCAGAAATGTTGATCTGATGAATTTGATATAATGATGATTTTTATAAAAGAAACAGAAAAATGAAATCAGACAAAATGTTCATGTTGAAATGTAAGCCTTAAAAATATCAAATTTAAGATTATTTATTGACTTTTAAAGATGCACTAAGTGATTTTTGAGCACTAGATGGATCCATAAGCACAAACCGACTCCTCCTTCCCCTCTATACATATGCATAGAAACTGAAAGTAAAGAAAAAAGTTTGTTGTTTATTGTTTTGTTGGAGATGAGGAAGTCTTTTTATTTTGGCAAAACCCCTGTGGGATTACTCGGATTACTTTGTCTCTGAACTTCAGTTCGAAAATGCAGTGAAACTGTCTACTCTCAGCTACAAGGGGGGATTTGAATTAACTGTTTCTGTCACTGCATTGCTGATTTATGAGGCTTTTTTGTTTCTTTGGGGCTTGGAGTGCGTGAGTTTAGTGCTTTTTAATCTGGATTTTGCATGTTGCACTTTGCTCGATTGATCTGACATTTGGACATGTAGCTCTCATGTTTGTAGTTTGTAGTTGTTTGTAGTTACTGCCTCTGCAGAATGTGCAGCTTCAGAGAAGCTTTGAATGAAGTTGATGCAGCTGCAAGCAATCCCAAGACGCTTGTAAGCAGCATTATTTGGGTTTTGTCAGGTTTAATCCATCCGTCACACAATCAAACACACCAACACATCACCTGAATATGTAATTAGCAGTTCTGCTTGTTCTGTTTGGCTGTAATTTTGGAGTATTACCGCCCAATGGGAAAAAATTGGCAATAACAACAGACTGGCTATACTGTATGGTGAAGAGAGCACAAATGATGACTCTAAAATAGCAAATTGCAAGTGATCATTTTATGTAAAATTGCCCAATGTAGCTTTAAGGCGCAATATTTAGAAAATTGAATTCTTGGACTTTTTGGGGACCTGCAGACACCCTGAACAACACAAACACACCCTGTCTCCCGGCCCTGAATCCTGACGATGTGTATTTGAATTTCAGTCGGAGGTCAAAAATTAATTTGAGTTCCAAACCGCCTGTCAAATGTGTCAAAAACAGCATTTTGTTTATGACTGAGCTGAATGTATCCCTTGGCTCCATAGACTCTCATTCTCTGTGGTTCTCTCTTCTACCAGCCAGCCGATTTGCTGTGTGATGAGACACGTCTCCTCCTCCTAATTTAAAGAGCGGTGGCTGTTAGATATTTGGATTCCCCTCGGTATAAAAGTCCAGACTCACCCTGTTATTTTACTTTCATCTCGTCTCTTCAAATTTAAAACAAAACAACTCCCTGAACCTTTCAACAAAATGAATAACTGAAAAACAAGTCTGCACAGAACTTCTGTCTGTTTTAGAGCACGTTGTCTGCTACATGAACATTTAATCAATAATATTTAAATTTTTAGTCAAATGTCAGTGGATCTATATTCAAATTCAACTGTCAGGGCAGCTGAAAGCCCTGGTACACCGATATACACCCTGGAACTATTTAATCTCATTAAGTGTAATCAGAACTCACAGGCCCATGGATTATTAAGAGTCAGAGGGTCATGGTGTTGAATACATATGGACACATATGGATGTGGAACAGAAATATCACTGTGTTCATTACAGGAAACATGCAGTGCTACTGCAGGACACACTGTTTCATGAGCCAGATCCTGTGTGAAAGCCAAATAATAACTCTGATCCTGAGGGTGTAATACAGCTGAAGCCACTTGCTGCATCTTCCGTTTGTTCTGAGGAACAATGGGGAAAAAATATCTATTAGTGAATAAAAAATAGTGAAGTCTTTAGAGAGGATTTTTATCATCTTGTTACAGCAGAAAAGCTGCTGTGTCACTCAGTGGTCTAATCCTCATCCTTAAGATTGAAGGAAAAACACCTGAAAAACTTTAAAACGCCTACTGGTGACGTACTCCATCCAGCAGTTTGGTGTCTGTTTCTTCTGTCCAGTTGTAGACGAGGTGACATCACGTCCAGATGTTTCCAGCAGCTCCAGTGGAGTTTGATATCAGAAACTGTCTGATGGATCTAAAACATCAGCGGTAAACGTCAGGTTTTGGTGTCAGTCCCTCACAATCAAAGAGCGAGGGCTTCTTTCTAGAGCCGCCATTTTGCACCGACGTTCAACAGTCATACAGGGAGAAATCCATCGTAGAAGAGGACAGAGAGACATTTCTCCACACAGGAGCAGCACACAGACCAGAATGCAATGCTGCAGCAAGACGGGACAGTGAGTAAGAGGAGACTCTCACTTTTTCTAGACTGTAAAAACTCTGGCTCTCACTCTCTCACTCTCTCTCTCTCTCTCTCTCTCTCTCCTCCTCCACATAAAACCCACAGCTGACTGCAACAAGTTCATGCTCCTTCTCTGGGTGCTGTCAAAATGCATTCTGGGAAATATAGGAAATCATTAAACTGCAGTGGAAACAGATGAGGCGGGTTGAGGGAAAGTGGGTTCGCCGAAATAAATAAATAAATAAATAAATTACAGCTCTTCATAACAAAGTACAACATGTGGAATGTATTGATGTATTGATGATGGCATTTAACTGAGGCTCACAGGCTCACGGGTTTCTCCTTTAAACGAGCTCGGAGAGGAAGAAATGTATTAAGAATGTATTTTGCGCTCAATGAAGCTTATACATACATACATAGGCTGTGTATTCCAACCAAGCTGCCTCTTTTTCCTCAAAAGAGCTCACAGCAACGAAACACGTCAGTACATTAATTTCCTTTCATGTCCTGTCACAAGTTAGAAACAAGTTTTCATCAGCCAGTGTTGGGCTGCTCTCGTTTCTCTTCCTCCCTAAAGGCTGACAGCTTATTTATTCAGAGAGGCTCTTTACAGGCCGGCCCGAACACACTACATGGCGGAGCTGTGAATTCATAAATGGCAAATAGGCTCTAACTGTCAAACCATTGTGCCCAAAGGGGAGCCGGGCAGTTAGCGCGACGCTCGGCTGGTCCGCGCTGTACAAAAACACCGAACGGAGACCTGACCGTGGAAATGGAGTCTGGTTTGCTCTGAATCTGAAGGAATCTCTCGGGAGCTTCATTAAATGATCTGCAACCTAGTTTGAGACCTTGTTTAAAGCAATCATGGCGGCAGAAGTAGAGGCAGAGACTCCGCTCCCAGTGGGGATCATGCTGTGGGTTTTTTTTTTTTTTTTTTTGTCACTTACGCTGGAGCACTGAAATATACATAATGATGAGCGCTGCCATTAGAGAAGATGTAAGAGGATAAACAGAGACACAAATCTCCTCGCAGGGTAACAGAGCAGACTGACGGCTAAACGAGGCTTTTGTTTCGACGTGAGAGAAACGACGTGAGCTCAGACTGATGGGAAATTAGTTTCCACATCGAAAGGGCTTCTTATGACAAAAACTCGTCCAGAAAAGATTCACAGCATCATCAACTACAAATGTTTAGTCTTTTCTGTACCATCACACAGACAAAAATGTGATCAAGATAAAACGCTGATCCTCTGAATGTGAAGTCAGATGACAGCATGTTCTGTACAGAGCTTTGCACTTCACACAGGCTCGAATGGGAGACAATGGAAGAGTTCAGGTCCATAAGCATTCAAATAGGCATAGGTGATATCCAACAAATGCATCTCATCGAAATATCGCAAATTTTTACATTATTGCTCTAAAATTGGAGAGAGAGAGAAAATTCGACAAAACAAAAAAAGAATATGAAGAAAAATGAAAATGTGAAGACTGACGAAAATACGGGTGATTTAAAAATCTACAACAATTTCAACATGTTCAGTAGATTGAATGAATAAGTGTGAAAAACCATTAGTGACAGGAAGATACGCTCATCTCATGATATGATCCGACATGTCACACGGCTCCACGAGTCAATACAACCACAATGCGGCATAATAAAAGTTAAATGACAAAGTATGACGGTACAGAATAATATTTATTTTTAATCTACGGATCGTTCGGTCAAACTTTATTTGACTGTCTAATGTTAATATTCAGTGGAGTTTCACAGTTGAGTCAGTGTAGATACCTGATATGAACCTGTCCAACAGCTCAGTTGACTTTTATCTTTGTATCAGAATCAGATCAGAATATCAGAATCAGAATACTTTATTGATCCCCGTGGGGAAATTAAGTAAAGTCAACATCGGACGATCCAAATAAAGTGTTACTAATCATTCTAGCAGTGGCATCAACTTGCTACAATGTAAACGATGATGCAGATGACATCATCATGATGGAATTCTTGTGAAACTGTGATGGGCGTCTCCTTTGTGATTACTGCAGCTCATTTTTCTGCCCCATGGTACTCACTGCCACATTTTTGAATTGTGATCTAGTGAATTTCAATATGTTGTCCCGTCCCTCAGGGACATGCAGAACAGCATCATGCAGGTGTGAAATAACAGCAGTGTAGCTAATCCTGCAGCTACAACAGGACTGGGTTAGTCCGACCACCAGGTGAACATTTTGGGCTCTGTCCTCAAATCTGCCCTAGATCCAGTTTGTGTTTCTGGATCTTAACTTCCTGGTTAGGAAACTGGATCTTGAAGACATTTTAGGTTTTGTTCTGGATCCAGAAAACTCAGTTTCACATGCTGGAGTCCCAGCAGCAGCGAGCTGATGGCGTCTGATGTCCTGATCAAAGAGTCTGATGCTGCGTCTGACCTCATGAGAGATGAAAGCGTGTCAGGATTTGTCGCTGCAGAGCCCACGCTCTCTGTTTGAACATCACAGTCTGATCACCTCTGGAGGTTTGGACTCTGATGAACAGTCTGGGAAGCTTGTTTTCCATTTTAATGAAATTATCTGGCATTAGAAAACGCAATTTTATATTTACATCATTTTTTGGCGGAGGGTGAACTGCAGGTGGTGACGACTTGGTAAGAAAACTGCCAGCTGGGTTGATTAGACCGTCAAGAGATTAAAACTGAGAAGATTACAAAAACTGGCAAAAAACAAACAACAACAACAACAACAAAAAAATGGCTTTGGAAGTGCAGAATTCCGACACTCAACCAAGTCCTCAAACATAACTGACAGGCTGCGACAGTGAGGTCGATGGGAAGCCGTGAGCGAAAGATGCCACGATCCCTGCTGACCGTCGTCAGTCAATGTTGGGTGACGCATTGATCTGCGATGAATTTGAGACAAAGTCCACACTAATCTGAAAACACATCTTTCTTCCTCTGTTTTGCCCTCCATCCACACAAAAACGGTGTTTTCATCCACTGAAAATGGAGCTTTTCAAAGATGCTCTCTCAAGTGGATTAATCTGAAACGACGCTGCAGCAGTTTTGTGTTGTGGTGTAGCAGCGAAAACGAAGAACACTGAGGGTTTCATAACGTATGATGTATAATTTATGGCAGTCGTGTGATCCAAGCTGGAACCAAAACAATCAACATAGCAGGCGAAGTAACACAGATATTGCTCTGCAGTTCATGCCTATTAAAGAAATTTTAGCATTTTCAGCATTTCGGTGTGGACGGTCAATTTTCAAAAACTTTGTGAAAACACCAGGTTAGTGTGGGCTCGGCCTGATTTGAACAGGAAGACAGTGAACGCCTCAGCTTCTGGGGCTGCTTCCTGAAGTTAAAGGTGCACTACGCAAAAACGAAGGTCAGAGTGAGGATTTTTTGGACTCAACTGACAAAAAATGTGCACTAAGCATGTAATTTCGTGGCTGAGTCTACATGGTTCTCATCATCTGCCTGACTTGTCAGTTGAGTCTAAAGGGTCCTTAGTTCAATTTTACAGTGTACCTTTAACAATCCATACTACTAAAACTACTACTACTAGTACTACTACTGTTACTAATAATATGATAAAGGGATTCAGAGCTGAAAGCCACCATGTCAGATTGTTATTCCATCTTTACTCACACAGAGAAGATTAACAGGAAGATTAAAAGGTGGATCACAGAAAACAGGTGTTTCCTGTTCATCATGGCTGCTGCAGTCTGGATATTATTTAAATGGCGTAAAAAGGTGGAGCTGCTACTCCTCGCTATTTAACAAACTTCTCTGTGGGGAATGATGTCACCAGAGGAACAAGCCAATCAGAATCAGCCCCAGTTGTTTGGACTTCATCAAAAATCAACAAAGCATTCACAGTCTTAAATTTGCATCAACCCGCCCATGCTTTAGCAGAAGGTGGAGCCACCGATACTACCAGCCAATCAGCAGCCAGCGGCTCATTAATAATGATGAATGTCTTAAAAACTGCTTGTTAAATTCTAGGTGCAAGAGGAACCTGGAAAATAAGTCACCTGAAGTATTTTTACGCAATTTTCTTCCATTGAAATGTAACCATTGATATTTAAAATTGCCACAAAATCAAGAAAATGCCTCCTCTTTGTTTGCCACATCTCAGTTCAGTTCAAGATATTCACATCAGTACAAACAGTCTGCTGGTGGACACCACAGGGAGGAGCAAGAGGAGGACCAGGAAAAAACAGGAGGAAAAAAGAGGAGAAGCAGGAAAACGATGACAACAAGGAGGTGGAGGAAGAGCAGAGCCTGGCAGGATCAGCGGCAGTCTTTCTTCATCGCTGATGATTTCTCTCTGGGTTTAATTACTGCCCGCCACTCTGCTGTTTACACACACACACACACACACACACACACACACACACACACACACACACACACACACACTCACTCACTGTCCATGGGCCTGATGAGACCATGGTGTGTCGGGCTT
>OMKZ01028103.1:10494-26464 GCA_900302535.1 Neoniphon sammara
CACACACACACACACACACACACACACACACACACACACACACACACACACACACACACACACACACACACACACAGGCCTACAGCCTCCACACTGCAGCTCCTTTCTGTTCTTTCTATTGGATGTTTTGTGTAAATCCTTCCTGGGAGGAAATGAAAGCGCTGCTTTTCCTCAGAGAAGAAGAAGACTGAAATGAAATCCATAAACTTCCTTTTGATGAGATCTGTGAAAACACAGACGAGTTGACGTCATGTCCAGATGTTTCCAGCAGCTCCAGTGGAGTTTGATATCAGAAACTGTTTGATGGATCTAAACCATCAGCAGTAAACGTCAGGTTTTGGTGTCAGTCCCTCACAATCAAAGAGCGAGGGCTTCTTTCTAGAGCCGCCATTTTGCACCGACGTTCAACAATCATACAGGGAGAAATCCATCGTAGAAGAGGACAGAGAGACATTTCTCCACACAGGAGCAGCACACAGACCAGAATGCAATGCTGCATCACGACAGGATGTGCACTGAGTAAAAGGAAACTCAAACTTTTCTAGACTGCTAAAACTCTCTCCACCTACATTAAAACCACCTCAGTACAATTTCACATCTCTTCTGTTTTGGGTTGTTGCCTACATTTCCCAGGCATTCTGGGAAATGTAGGAAATCACTAACTGAAGTAGAAATAGATGAGGCAGGTTGAGGGAAAGTGGGTTCTCTAAAAATGTAGATTACAACACTTCATCACAAAATAACTTCTGAATGTAATGAACATCACAAACTGAAGATACTGATAATGATAATGACGTTAATGATGGCACAGCTGGGCAGCCTCGTGTGTCCTGAAACACTGCAGCGTGTGCCTGGATGACGGCATTTATGTTACTGTCCACTGATTTGGCTTTAAAGTGACTGTGAATTTTTTCTCAGGTTGATTTTTGGACCTCGGCATTTCTAAACTCCTGCGTACGGCCACATGCTGCTGAGGTGTTCAAACCAGTTAAGAACGCTTGAACAAACAGCTGAATACGAGCATCAGTCCACATTCATTTTGTCTCCTTTTACCCATAATGCCCTGTGCTTCCCGTGCCTGTTTGGATTACGTTCTCACCGCAGTTCTCCTGTTAGAGGACTGAGTCATTTTCAGGTTCAGGTTCACTTTGTTTCCATCCAGACAAACAGACGCACTGAAGTGAAGCAGGAAACTCTGCAGAGCTCAGATAAACCGCTGACATCACGCCTGATGTGAACGCAGCTCGAAATCACAATCACAAAGGCAACAACACAGGCGAGTCAGATTAATCTGAGTGCCAATTAGCAGCCGGTGTCGGCTTTTCAAACAGGGCTGACAGTCACCTCCGTTACATGTCTGGTTTCAAAGCCACATCGAGCCGCTGATGGAGCTTCAAAATCACCACGGAGCTGAAGCAGAACTCCATCTGTGTTTACAGGGATTGATAAAACTTTATTGATCCCTTTGAAGAAACCAGGTCACTGCAGCAGCAAATAGTAAAAGCCAAGAAAAGATATTAAAGCAGGTACAAGGAGTTTTTAACTGGTTATGAAAAAGTCCTTAACAGTACTGACGCCTCTATATGACCTACATAAGCAAACAAGACCATCAGCGAGAATATTGTCTGTTTCTATATAATTATTCTAAACGCCTGCCACCGCGTCAGATTCCCCGCCAAACCAGACGATTTACGGCACGCCGACAGGAAGACAAGGGGAGGACGAGGGGAGGACATTTCTCTAAATTTGACAACTTCAGAAGTAAAATTAGACTTGTTTCCAGCTTCCCGACTCATCTTAAAAAAGATGAGAGAAAAAAGGAGAGAGGACAAGCGAGTTAAGGATTGAATGAGGAGAGCGAGCGGCGGTGGTCAAGCGAGCTGGAGAGAGAATGACGAGAGCGACCGGCAGTAGAACAAAGCGGCTGAATTTCTGATTGAGACACTGCTGCTTTTGTCCACAGGGGGCGCTAAGATCATCACAAACTGAAAGGTCCTTGTAGCTGCTTTAAGTAAGGACAGGGCAAATGGGAATATGGAGACAATTCATTCAATACTTAGAAAAACATTTCATGTGTATTTCATAAAATAATGATAATCCTTCCCTGTACAAAACAACTGCATGGTTTACTGTATTTTTCTTTTTTCTTTCCTTTTTCATGTTTGCAAGTTGCCAGTTTTGATTTAATCTGCGACATTTTGTTTTTTCCCTACTTATGCATTTTTCTTGTCTTCTTTTGCCCATTTTTTTGAGTGAAGTATTAATCCCTGTCTCCCTCTGTTATGTGATTTTTTTTTTGAAATTCAAATGAATGTATTTTTCAAGAGCAAACGAGGAAGTCAAACCCGATGTGACTGATGAGTACGACACAACGTGTTCAGCAGAAATGTGAGAATGAAAATCTGAGTTCATCAGGCTTTTTCAAAGGAGCAGCAGAATACGCTGTGACAAAGAGAATCGGTGCAGAGCATGTATGAACAAACATCAGAAATAAGAAACATGCAGCGTGAGGAGAAAAAAAAACACCAGTATAAACACAGAAACCAGTAATGATACAGAAATAAGAAAGTGGGATGGACAGTAAACAGAGAATGAGAAGAAATTCAGTCCATATCAGTGACAAGCAGACCTGTGGACATGTGACGGACACACACACACACACACACACCATATAGCGCTGTGTGTGTGTGTGTGTGTGTGTGTGTGAATGCAGTTGGCGGAGAGACGTGGGCAGCACAATAGACCCAGCCTTGGACACCACCGTCGCCTTGGCAACTGCTCGCAACATGAGAGTCCCCCCCCACACACACACACAGACACACACAGACCCACAATGCTTTGCTGCATTAACATCGTTTACTTCACCATCCAGCAGCAGAGAGCAGAGACAGGAGGACTGGTGATTGGAAGGTCGCTGGTTGAAATCCCAGAAAGGCTGAGAAAATGTGTGTGCGTGTGTGTGCATGTGTGTGTGTGTGTATGTGTGTGTGCATGCGTACCTGGGGTGAAGGGGTTAACAGAATAATGAAGGCAAGCTGCCTCGGAGCAAAGCGCTGCACCAGAATTGGTTGGATTGGAGATAAAAGTAAAAATGTGAGGAAAGGTCACATATATAAAAAATTTAAAAGGTGCATTGCAAAAAGTTTGACTGCCCCACAGCACAAAATGATTTCTGGCTTTTGAAAAATCACTTTCCAGTCTGTACATACAGTATATCCTTGGTGTGAACTTGATTAATTCTCCCTCAGGATGAAATCAGATCCATCCGTCCAACACAAACAAGATCTGTGATGCCGCTGGCTGGATTTTTACAAAAAGAAGGGAGAGACGTCTCCCTGTTTCAGAATGACCCTGACTGCTCTGAGGGAGGCCATGCATTTGTTTGACTGTCTGTACGTCATGCACAGCGGCTCAGACGCTGCTGACTGGAGTTTGAGGAACATTCAGCGAACAATGCATCTCACTGCCATGTTTATCACAACTGTGCCGACTGGCCTGAGGGGGGCGCCACACATGATGAAAAGGCTTTACTCATAACTCTGCTATTTAAAAAATAAAAAAGAAGAAGACAAACGTACGCCCAGACTTTTGTTTTATCTTTGTTTTTGTGATCTTTTGATGAAGAGTCTTATAATAACAGGATGATAAACACTATTTTACACAACGGTTTTTCAATAAATAAATAAATTAATTAATTAATGTTAGAATACCTTTAATTGACTAAATTAATGAAAACAAATCCACTGAATCCGATCAGTCCGAAAGAGTTCAGCTTGACTGAACTTCCTGTCCGTCAAACTGGACAGAAATCTGTCCAGACAACAGACGGCTCTCATTGAAACTGAACTGTGAACGATGGATCAGTGTTTCCACAGCGTTTAATTATCTGCATGACACAACAGCTGACTCCTCTTCCTACAACTCTGCAATCTCATTCTATAGTCACATTGTCATAGCTGGTAATCAATTTTTTATTCTTGCTATGTGTGAAACTAAACTGAGTGAGTGTGTATGAACTGGAACATGGACAAGGTCAGAAAAACACTAAAACATCCTGTTCAACAAGAAGTACAGTTAACCCTGCTGAAATGTTATATAAGCAGCAATAAAAGCTCTGGTGCAAAAATGTTCTTCAGTGTGAGATTTAAAATGTCGCGTCAGTAAAAGTTTTTAGAAAAGAGAACAGCGCTCCATGTGATCTTTTCAATGTCGTTCTAAAAGGACGAGAGCACAGAGCTCAAACTAGATTCTCTGAAGTGGAAAAATGAGAAATGACAAAATAAAGGTGACAAACAAAGTAAAGGCACATTCCGCTTTTCTTCTCTGCTGACTGCCTGTTCACTGGGAATGGAAACACAGTTTGTCGGTTTAAACACTTTCTGATGCTCGTCATGTAACGTGTTGCATTGAAGTGTCCTCTGTGTGTTTTGGCACGTGGCTGTGCACCTGGTCGTTTGCCATATCGACTGTATCTCCTCTACAGGGACATTAAACAGACTGTAAATTTAGCTTTGTAGTTCATTCTGGGTCAGTTATTTAACCCTTCATCGTCCCTGTTAAATAAATAAACTGACAAATTCATGGAGAGGCAGAAATCTGTTCTCTGGAATGGACGGGATTTAAAATACAGTGAAGCACCGACTTTAAAAAAATGCAGAGTACAGAAAAAAGCTACTCGCTTACAGTAACTTAAGTAAATGAAATCCATGAAATCCAATAATGTGAATGAGGACGCCCTGTTTGCCTTATCAGTATGAACATAAATAAATTATACCATCAAAAAAGCATCAATTTATGCTTTCCTTTTCCATAAAACACCCTTAATATCTTCGTATACCTTGGCATCAGCTGGATACTCATTACCCTGACATCTAAGTTGAGTGTACACCATAAAGATTAATGCCAGGCTGAGGAGGCGATAAGCTCAGTTTAAGCGGTTAACAGTAATGGATGAGGACGGTGCGGCGTGAACCTGCCGGTCTCAGGTCTGCATTCAGATGAGCAGCAGGTTGACGTGCAGCGAGCGCGGCCTGCAGAGACGAGCCGCGCCGCATTTCTGTCCAATTAGAACTGACTAATTGCCTCCTCAGACACAAAGCATCTCTAACTGTTTCCAGTATTTGCAAACACTAATAAGAGCGAATGTGACAGGGCCATTAGAGTTTAGATTTATACCCAACAATTAGAAAATATGCGATGTGGATTGAGTGGAAATAAAAACAGTCCTGCACTACTGGACTGGATGCTGAGAGGTTGCCATGACAGCCGAAGATAAATGGTGGGCATTATTAATGCACTATAAAGCCTAAAACCACAATAAATATGATGATGAATTACGGCCCTTAAACAAGCGAGGAGACTTAATGAGTGTTATTATAGCGGCAGAAAACAGCCCGCCTGTGCAAACCCAGCAAAGCTAAGCCGCTCTGTTAATCTTGGACTTGTAATGAAGATGTAAATGTCAAACAGTATCTGTGCTGAGCTGCCCCGAATCTCTCCGGCATCGACTTTTCAGGGGAGTTGGACGGAGGAATTCACCTGTAAGACACGCGGTCATTTAGCAGCGGGGAGATCCGGTCGGGTCGTTACCGTCGCCCCCGCAAATGTTCGTGGTCGGTGAGAAAAACGCCCGGGCGTCATCATTTTATTAAATAATGCAGCTTCAACTTTCTTTCATCACTTTCACTCGATCATGTGAGCAGTGCACAGTGAGGTCTGGAAGATGCTGCAGCGGTTTAAATGTGTTTGACCCACTGGCAGCCACTTTTCACGGCACATTTTGCAGAATGAAGGTCAGTCTTCTTCAACAACCCCCGAGATCCAAATGCAAAGCACAAAATCTCTGTCTTAACAACTCATTTAGTCTCATGTTCAGTCTTAAAAGGCAGTTCCAAAGGTGAAGTTATCTCATCCCACTGGCAGATTTTTATACATGTTTTAAGAAAAACAAGAATTTAAAGAACCGGGTCCTATTTTGACTAACATAAGTATGATCACAACTGTTGATGAGAAGTCAAATAGGACCCGTGTGGCTATTTAATATGAGAATGTGGATTTTTTTTTCACTGTGGATTTAAGCAGCTTTTACGTTCACATGTGGTGAACTCCGGCTTGCAGATTTGCACAGCCGGCCAATAGAAAGTGCTGCTTTGAACATGTTGACTTCTGAAAGGAAATGCAAAATGGAGGAGTCTCTAATGAATGTCAGATCACACAGCTTTATGCAACACTGCTGCAGAGGAGGGGTCTGCAGGCACCGCTGAGCAGGACCGGATTATCTGCATTATGATGTGATTGATGTGTTTAAGTTATCTTAGTGACCTAGTTACAGCTCATACTGAAGCGATCCTAGTTAACTAGCATGCTAGAAGCTAATAGATAACTAACTACCGCTCAGGATTCGCCTGATCCATCACAACAATTCACTGACAGAACGCACACATGTTCATCAGTTCCTACCGTCTAACTTCCCCTAAAATGACCCCCGTTTTTTGTAAAAATTCCAAGACGAGTATTTAAAACACACATGATACACTGTGTAAATAAGACAGCTTTGGAGTTGCTGTAAAGTTTATTTTTTCACTTTGACGGCGCTAGGCTAATGACTCCTGTAGACTTCAAGTCTTTATGCTAAGCTAACAGGACATGCTACCCATAGGAACCGAACCAGTGGGCGTACAGAGGTGAAAATGGTATCGAACATCTTGTCTCAGTCTGAGTAAGTCGGGAAAAGGGGATTTTGCCCAAAACGTCAGAGTATTCCTTTAATACCCTTGGTCCAGGCTGAATATTTCAGGACGTAACAGGACGGGCGTTTGCACAACCAACAAATTCTTAAACTATTTGTGGAAGACCTCTGACTCACATCTTCTTTCAACACCGAGCAGGACTGGGTAAAAACTGGACGACGTGACACATCAAACAGCCATAGGATGGGACAAGGTGAGCTGGCTGAGCGTCGCACGTTTCATGAGTCCATGTGGCGACTCTCTTGAAATACTGGCACAAAAAGGATTCACAGTACCACGTCGGAGCATGTGTATTCAGATCAGTGGATGTTGTTTCTTTCAACTCAACTTCTGAGGCAAACACCGTGCTCATTAACACACATGCATGTATGGCATTTTAATTTATGCAAAAGGGGGAAAAAAAGGCATCCGAAAATCCTCTCCCTATCACTGATCATCCTCAGGGGGAGGAACAGCTCAGTAGAGAGGGGAGTTTCACACCAACACCAAAGTCAGGTCTGATGTTTAATGCAGGAGGCCACGATTTCAATAGAGATGTCCGACGCTTTCATTCCCCTCTCAGCCAATCAGGCGGCAGCGGCAGCGGCAGCCACCAGTAGGTCAGCCTGCTTCTAAAAAGCCTAATAAAAGTTCTGGAGAGTTTTGAAACATAAAAATACAGAGAGTTTGACTAATCACACATGCCCAATCCCAGCCCTCATTACCATAGAAACAACTTCCAAGATGAAAGAAAAACAAACGAAAACAGTTAATGAAAGAAAAACTTGCCTCATCTCCTGCCAGATTACATTTACAGTGAGCACACCTCACTTCAGGGAGACCGCAAACAGAAAAAAAACAACAACAGCAACAACAACAGACGGATTAAGGTGGTTTTAAAGATAAAAGTCCGCTAAAGTCAACATTTACCAGCATAACATCAAACCGCAGGCTGCCCGCGTCGGCGCGCTCGGCCTCGCAGCATCACAGCGGACGGAAAGCAGGAAGAAGCTGTCGAGGTTTGAATCCTAAACCACCGGAGCCGAGAGCTGCCCAGCGGACCGACTGTCAGCATCCAGCTGGAAATGACTTATTTAGGCAATAAAGCATTCTGGGCAGGGATCTGCATCAACTGTTACTGCTGCTGCTGCTGGCACCATAACTACATGTACTGCTACTGATACTGATACAGAGACAAAACAAGCCCACAAGACAAGACCACTGCTGCTGTTACTGCTACAAAAACCACTTCTACTACTGTTTCAGCTGCTGTTAAGACTACAGCTACATCTACTGCTGACACTACAAAAAAATACTACAGCTACCACAGAAAACAAAAGTGAGACAAGGCAAGGCTGTACAGTGATTCAGGTTTACTGCTAATGCAAGACAAGATGAAAAGACAAGACGAAAAACAGAAAAACAAGACAAAGATTAGATAAAATTACAAAAAAAGCCAAGATAAAAGAAACGACAAAACAAAAGACATGAAGAGACAAGACAAGAAAAAGACAAAAAAAGAGACAAGACAAAAGACAGACACAAGAACAAGGTGAAGACAAGACATCTTGTCTTCATCCCCGGTGGGATATTTGTCTTCGGCATCAAAAAAACTGCTGCTGAAGATGAAGTGAGACAAGACGAGACACAGAAAAGAGTAAGACAAGACAAGACAAAGACAAGACAAAGAAAAAGGCAAGACAAGATGAAGAGAAGAAAAGAAAGATAAGACAAAGAAAAGGAAACAAAAAGACAAGACAAGGCAAGACAAAAACAAGACAAATGCATGTAAACGCAACGTTGATTCTTTGGCTACATTGTTTCATGAGCTTTCATGCCCATTAAGCTTATTGAATTGAACTGAACTGACAAGACAAAGAAAAGAAAAAGACAAGAGAAGACGAAGACAAAGAGAAGAAAAAGATAAGACAAAAACAAGATGAGATACAGAAAAAGACAAAGACAAAGAAAAGACGAAGACAGAGACCACAGCAAGGCAGAGACACGGCAGCCTCTGTTCCTCCCTGGTGGGCGGATAAAGAGCTGCTGCTGAACGCCGCCAACACGACGACGACAACAACAACCGCAGCACGGCTCACAGAATCACAGTTCGTGAGGTTTAGGGTTAGTAGCATCATTAGCGCTACCGGGGAACGCCTGTATCTGCTGCTCCCACACTCCTCCATCCTGGAAGTTATCTAATCTCAGATGGCATCGTTTTTACTCGGGGAAGACAACATGGGACGGGTCAGAAGCGATTTGCCTCATCAGAGGAGACCAGAAGACAGAGAGGCCGCCTACAGTTTCCCCTGACGCACTGGTTCAGGGCTAGATTTGGGCTTTAAGCATGACAGGTTACCAAACCAAAGTACAGATAACAAATAATAGTCTAATAGAAAGTGTTTCATCACACCAGCCAACGAACTTCTGGATGTCCAACCTACGCGGTGTGATGTCAGAGCGGCTGCTGCATGGCCCTAACTTCTGAAATTTTAATGAAGCAGTTGTCGGGCTCGCCGGCTCTGCGATTGTTAGTACACAGAGGGAGAGAGGAGGGGAGAACTAACACATCCTCGCGGGGCCACAGCGCTTACGATCCGAGCGCGCGGCCGCCTCGCGCTCGCTGCTCTCTGCTAGTGAGAAACGAGTGAAACCGTTTAATAATAAATGGATGCACTCCCATCTGTCTCGGCTTCCTTAAAAGAACACGAGGGAGGCCCGTATTAAAAGCTGAGCTGGAATCTGCGAGCGGCAGTCGTGCCTGAGCTGCGGCGCGTTCAAGAAACGCATCGCGGTGCTCGCTGCAGCATCTTGTGTTTACAGGCAAGTTTTCAGATCCAAAAGCTGCTGGACGCTGGAGTGAAGCTTATCAGCCAGTTTCCCTAAAACACTTCAAACACTTCTGATGGAAGTGCAGCAGGCCTAAAAATAATTGTTTCCTTGAGGACAGGGCTTTTTGGGAACATTAATAACGACGGCCTTTTTCCACAACACTGGTGTGGTGTGTGTGGTGACAGAGAGCTGGAAGAAATAATTTGGCGTGATTCCCCCTGGAAAAGACCCTGCAGCGTTTTTTAATACACAAACTTTTAGCAACAGTCTGTGAATAAATGGCAAGTCTATCAGCAGCAGAGTCACACATCACCTCATCAAACACACCAACATGCTCATCAGTAAAATCCTTACCATGAAATCTGTTGAAGAAGTCTCAAGTGTGTTTACTTTTTCTAGCTGAGTAAACAACACTCTCCCAGTTGAAAATATATTTTGCTGTTTCCTCTCACAGACTCTCATGGTTTCCTGGAGTCCAGAAGTCGCTGGACTCTGTTGCTCTGGGGTTTCCCTCAGTCGGCCGTTCAGCTCGGCTGACCTCGAGGCAACTTTACTACAGAAGGTCTATTTTTATTCTTTTCACGCAGGCTGTCACATCTCAGAAAAGGCAATTCTTGGGGCGCTACGGTGGCTCACTGTGTACAGCGCGTACCAGGCATCATTACCGCAGCGGTGCGAGTTCGATTCCGACCCGCGCATGTTGCTGCATGTCATCACCTCTCTCTCCTCCGTCCTTCCTGTCCATCTTCACTGTCGCTGTCCAATAAAGCAGAAATGCCAAAAAAAAGAAAAGGCACTTGTTTGAATACAACTTGATAGTTGACTTTTCAAGGACCCATAATAAAATTGCCATGACTATTCACAACCTGTAAGTACATGAACAGAAGTGAAATTGAAGGAGCGTAACGTAGTCACACACTGACACGTTACGTTACACCAACAGCTACAGAAATTCAGACGTTACATGGAAGATTATCCATGGAAGATTAGTGTAATTAATTTCACTACAGACAACAAAATTAAATTCCATGACTTTTCCAAAACTTTCAATGATTTTACTTAATTTCATGACTTTTCCAGGCCTGAAAAATTAGATTTTAAAATTCCATGACTTTTCCAGGTTTTCCATAGGACCGTGGGAACCTGATACTACTACTGATAGCCTACTATGACTACTACTGTTGCTACTGCTACTTCTGCTCCCAGTGACATCAGCACTGCTGCAGCTACCAGCACTATTATTACAACTGGTCGTGACCCACTCTGAGCCATTTGAAAATGGCTGAATAGCCTCCAGGGGCTTAACGCTTAATACTATTATCACTTTTAGTAACACAGTAAAAAGCTCTTGACTGTCCAACATGATTTCCCAGAAAAACCTGCTGCTCCTGCATTTTTAAGTCTCCACTGCGGTTGTTTGACCAAGTTTATATGTTAGATTATCATAAGTGTGGTTTCTAACATGCACAAGTCTCCATCATAGCGGTGGTACAGCCATTAGAATATTACTGATGGTACTTCTTTATTCTGAAATTAGCTGACAATAAAGGCCACAAAAACATGTCCAATACTGCTGAATGGCAATTATTTCTTCAAATTCTTGGAGCTTTGTTTTTGTTTTGTTTTTTTGACATTTAGAAAGCCAGTGTGTTTGCTTCAGCCAACTGATGGATATACACCAACATCACCGTATATTTTATGTGACATTTCAAACGTGTGTGTGAAATTCAGCTGACAGCTGGATGGAAAAACAGTACGTAAAAGATGAAGCAATCTGCGTCGAATGTGTTGGAATCATGAGTTGCTCCTGTGTGTCTGCTGGCTGGACGGTCCCGTCAACTGGCCCACAGGAGGAGGTCAGAGTGAACCGTGACCCTGCAGAGAGGACGCAAACACTTCAACTGCCCTGCAGGAGGGACGCCACGCCGCCGCCCGAGCAACTCCAACATCACAGCAGCTAAAATCCTGTGTGTGTGTGTGTGGGTGGGTGTGTGAGAACTATCCATCTGGTCATATCAGAGGTGCAAACTGGTGATGGCCCAAAAAGGTGACATTTTTTTGCCTGAAAATAAAGGAAACGATCAATGTGCAGCACCAAGGCCCCTTCCCATGATGCATTCTGCATTTTTCTATGCGAGTTCTGATCAAGTGGCACATAAAAGCCTGTCAGTGATATTTAGACCGACTACATGAAGCCGTGCTAACAATAAGAAAAACTCTATTAGAATTTCAAAGATGCATTTATTTTGTGAAACGATAAATAAATTACATTAAATGACACACAATATTTTGCTTTAATAGGATGGTGAGGTCATGACTCTGATTGGCTAGGACTTGTTGCCTTTGTTAGATGGGACATTTTTTATTTTATTTTTTTTGCCGATCTACACAGTTCACGTGGATGATACTATTTTGAGGTAAAAACGGCAAATTTTACTGAAAGGTGACAAGTTTGCACCGCTGCATGTCCTAGGAGGAGCTGCAGAATGCCACTGACTCACCACACACACACACACACACACACACACACACACACACACACACACATTAGAGAGAGAGGGATCAAGTGACAGCTGCTGATTTCTGAAATTTTGTACAAATATTCAATATTTCAAAATCTTCATGCCAATAAAGGTCCACAAATTCCAAGAAGTTGAGTTTGCATCGTATAATAAACCCGGAGCGTGCACACATGGACGGATCCAGATCTCCAGCCACGGAAAACAAATGAAGACAAAAAATTCACCTCTGCTTTGTCTGCAGCTTATTCCCAGTCGATGCTTCGACCACCAGTCAATTCTTCACTAAATATGCAGTCAATCAAACAACATCACATCCATTACATCAGCCTGGGCCAGATCCCATTTTAATAAAAGCACAGTCAATCTAACCTAAAAAAACAAAACAAAAAAAAAACACACACACAGCTTGCCCCTCCACAGGAATGAGGCATTATTGTTTTGGAAGAAGAAGAGTGGGTAATCCTTAGCTTGGCGTTGCTCTTCCAACATGGCGGCGCGGACCTCACAACCCCTGGCAGCGTCTCTGCAGGCGTCTACAGTATCATGCCCAAAAATCCTGCATTAGTTGCGGCCTCGTGTTAATAACCCGACGCTGCTAATGGGATGTTTTATCAGCGCACGAGCTCTGATTCATGGGTTTTAATGAGGAAGAGATCCTGGCAGTAAATCGAGGGATAATTATGTAATGGGACATGATTAGCAAGTAATACACTGTCAGAGGACTCCTCATCCTGCTGCCCTGCTTTCGGAGCCGGGACATCATGCGGCAGATTAAAAAGATCGCTTTAAACCGCTCCGTGTGATTCTGCAGGCTTACAGTAAGCAGACTTAAAGAGGCCAGGAGCTGGACAGACAGTTTTTAATTTCATATTAGCAGAAGTTAAACCTGCCACTGGACAATTTAATCTGTTTTTTTTTTTCTAGGTCATTTTGTGTTTGATTATAGCTGAAATATGAAATATATAGTGTATAATCAAATATGATATTGTTTTTACTGATGTTTCTTGTTTTGATTTTGTTTCGTATTGAGAAATGGTTTTATTATACTATTATTATTATTATAATTAGTAGTAGTAGTAGTAGTAGTAGTATCCTATTATAAAGCACTTTATCTAAGTATAACTTTACTTACTTTACTATTATCCACTCGTGCACTGATAATCTCTTTGGGATTGGAGATAATCGATGCAGAGTCTGGTTCTTACATATTGATATCAGACTTGTTTTTCCCTTTCAATATGGACATCAAAATCAATCCAAAGGGCCATAATGCTTTTTTTTTTTTTTTAACAAATATCTTAGAGAGGAAGCTGGTCTGATTCTATTTAGAAATGCAGACGGTGATGTAGGAATGTTAGAGAGAAAATGCTTTAAAACATAATGGAGGGAAATAGTCTTTATTGTCACTTTACTGTTTACTCCACTGGAGGGTCAGAGGTCAGGGACAGGACACTGGGAAAAAAACTATTTTAACAAGTCCTTCACTCTCCTCTTCAGTGTTCAAATCTTGTTTTCTTTCCAACAAGGTCAATAATCTGCCAGTGGGATGAGATAATCCCACTTGTTTCCAATGCTAATCAACTTGTTTCCAGAATTTTCTTGAATCAAGTGTCATTTTCTTGATCCTAGTGGGCTGATCTGCCTTATTCTGCCTTGTTTCAACAGATTTATTCTTGTTCCCAGAAAAATTCCTCAAACAAGTGAAACTGCATTGGAAACAAGTGGGATTATCTCATCCCACTGGCAGATTTTGACCTTGTTTGAAGACAAGATTTCAAGACTGAATATGAAACATGTTGAGACGGAGATTTTTTGCAGTGTGGGGACTCAGCATTTTGATCAAAGACGCTCCAGCAGGATGGGGGACTTTGGACCCAACTCCTCTGGCTGAAGGACACTCTCTCTTTAAAGACGCCATCAGACGTGAATCCAGCCTGATTTTCTCACAGTGTTTTGGCGTCTGAATCTGAAGTTGTTGGTTTTGGGTCTTTGGGCTTTAACCCATGAAGTCTGACATGTTCCTGAAACACGCCGCGTGCTGATTGGTCGGGTAGCCTCTCTCTCGGGAATCTATGAATTAATGAATTTATGAACCACGAAGGCTGATCTGACATGGACACACACATCCTGCAGTCTGATCCACTAACCTGCAGATCCCCCGCTGCCTTAAATGATTCAATTCCTTTACATTTAATGAAGAAAGGTATCAGGACTGAAATAGCATTTTGTTTTCTGCCCAGATCTTTACATCTGACATCCTGTGACCTCTCCTCCCTCTGGCAGCAGCAGGGTCGGCGGGCAGAGACGCTCATCAAAACTGTTTATCCGTCTCATCTGCCCAGCCGACAGAAATAATGACATTAAACACCGAGTGGCGAGCATCAAATGTGGAGCGTGCCTAAAACGGCTGCATAGTAATACACTTAATTCTCCTTCTATCTCCTCATTAGCCTGCCAATTAGGTGGCCTAATTTCACACTGGCATTTAGAGACGTTCCCCCCCGTTAAAGGAGAGACAGAAAGAGCGACAGGGAGACGGAGAGTTGAGGACGGAGGAGCGAGCAGAAGAGCGTTACATCAGGTACAGATGGCATTCAAATCAGCGGAGTTACATCACTTCCATCTGGTTGGAGGGAGGAAGAAAGGAGCTGGCCTTGTGATTTCCTCCTGTCTGTCCCTCTGAAACAAACTCAGTCTGATCAAACGCATGCGGGCTCCTAACAAGTGGAACGGCTGAAATAACGCACTCCACTAAACACTGCGGCTTTCAACCTACACGCTTTTTAATCAGAACCACTTTGGCTGCTTAGCTGCTTAGTTAATAAACTACAGGAGTTCGATTTGGGACAGACAGACGTGTTGACCACTAACACAGACGCGCAGCTCACTGACACACATATCAGCAGAGATGAGATTACATAAAACAATTTCATACATCGCAACACAAAAATGTGACGGTACATATTGTGAGAGAGAAAAGTGAATCGCGATATGAGCCGCATTTTATCCTGCTGCAGCAATCACAGATAAGACAGGTCCATCACATTAGTTTCACACCCTCACCATCCAAAATGTAATATTTGTAACTGTCCAACAGAGGTGATGATGTCATCAAAAAGCTTTTTGGAGTTTCATTTTGAACACGGCTGACGTCAGTTGGTGGCATTAATGCATGCTTGTTGACTTGTGGGTTTATGGATGACATCATCATTATCTCCGCCAGGAGATCATGCGTTTGGTTGGGTGTGTCTGTGTTGTCTGTGTGTGTGTCTGTGTGTGTGTGTGTGTGTGTGTGTGTCTGCCCGTGGCTAATCTCTCAAACTGCTGGGCCTATCAGCCTAAACTGTTTTGTGCACAGATCTGACTGTATGAAGAAGAGCCTCTTGTGGTTGAAGGGATTCAAAAACTTTGAAAAACGTTTGTCCTTGCTACTTCAACTCCCTCACTCCATTCATTGTCTAGCTCACTCGACCATCTCTGCTCTCTCCCACTCTCTCTATTCTCATACTACTGTGTCTACCAGCCTAATAGGCTATGTTCACTCCGATCGCAGAACATTTCCAGGTCTTTTTCAATTCAGACACAAATTTTGGGACCTGTGAAGACCTCTAGATCCAAGTTTAAACCTGAAGCAACAATGAGCCATCTGGGCTCTGCTGCCCTCTACAGGCTGGGCTCAGCACAACGTTAAACCTGTGTGACTGGATGGAGCGCTGACCAAACGTGTGTGTACAAAGCAAATAAAATGTTCCTACTACAACTTCCAGTCCTAACAGCCTCTTCCCTTCACGTCGATGCCTCTCCCTGTGTGTGTTTTTTTTTTTTGCTGTGTGGAGGATATCTGAACATATTTTACTCTTAGGCACTGACTGGTCTCAGGGCATGTCA
>OMKZ01028106.1:0-11064 GCA_900302535.1 Neoniphon sammara
GTTTCCTCCCATTTTGTGAGTTTTCAAGTCAAAATACTCACCAGAATATGAAATTTATCCACTCTTGAGAGATTGCAGGCAGCTTGTAGTTCTGTCGGCAATGTTTCCCCACTTCTGATTTAATATAATAAAAGTGTCATACATCGTAAAGATTATTACATTTTAATCATATTATCAAACTGTCATAATGTCTATTTATTTAGTTTAGCGAGTCATATTTTGGTTCATATAATCAAATAAACAACATGATTGATTTATTTGACAGTTCAATATCAGTGTAGCCGCTGTCTATACTCTATATTTATTTTGGTAAAACTGCAGTTGTATACAAGAATCTGCAGCATCTCACCGCTCTGTCTGTTTCAAAGCAGAGACAACTCATTTGGAATTGACCAATGCCCAATCGACAGGGGATGAGAAGGTGGAGGGCCTACATACCCAGCCGAATTCTGCATTGGTTCAGCCACATTTTTGGAGAAAATAACTTGTCAATGCTGAGATTGCATTTGAATTGTCAGATACAATTTCAGATACAATCTGCTTTTCAAAAAGTTTGAGGTTGCACGTGCCCCCTCAGTCTGAACGGGCATGACACCACTGGTAGGGAACACTCACTCATGTACACCGTTTCTGTCTGGCCGGGGTGAGCCAGGGCTGCTGTCTCAGTGTGTTACTGTACAGTTTGTTCACTCATGACATGTAAAAGTAACAATATTATAAAATTTGTGGATGACAGCGCAGTGATTGTCCAAATGACTAACAGTGACAAGAATGCCTACAGGAGGTAGGTGGAGGATCCGTTTGGTGTCATAACAGCACCGTCTCTTTTAATGTCAAAAGACAAAAACAAAGGAAATCATTGTTGACTTTAGAAAGATCAGAGGCAGTAACACTCTAATTAACATCATTGCATCATCTGTTGAAATTGTAGACAACTTCAGATTCCTTGGTATAAATATCACAGACGTGCTCACATAGATTCTCAACACCAGTTGCACCCTCAGGAAAGTACAACAGAGGCTGCACTTTCTGAGGTGCCTCAGAAGATTTAGTATGGGAACCAATAGGCTGGTGAACTTTTATCACTGCACAATTGAGAGCTTCTTGACAGGGTGCATAACAGTGCGGTTTGGCAATCCAACTGCCAAGGACTGCAAATTGCTGCGAAGGACTGCAAAAGACCACGTCAAAAATCAATGGCACAGGACTACCACAACTCCGTGACATCTATGCCACCCACTGCAAAAGGAAAGCCCAAAATATCATCAGGGATATCAGTCACCCGGCCCATGCACTATTCTCCCTCTTGCCATCTGGAAAATGCTACTGGAGCATCAAATCACACTTGACACATCAGAAAGATGCACACACACGCACACACACACACACTAGAATGATAGTGCATGCATATGAGTGTACTCTTTAAATCATTTGTGTATTTTTTATGTCTTTTTGTGTGGGTTTATGTTGAAGAATTTCAATTTCAAGAATTTCATTGTAATCTCTTCACAGATTTTACTGGAATACAGATTACAATAAAACTTAACTTAGCTGAAATGGACTTAATGTCATCAAACTGGACACTTTCCATTGGCTGCATGGCTGGTCCAAGATTCACTACGCTAAGGTCTCTTCTTCCCCTGCCATTTGCGTGGCAGGCATTTCACCGACCCCTACCCTTTGCCTTGTGGGCGATGAGCCCACAAGGTAATGGGCATGTTTCTTTTTTGAGCAGTGTCCTGCTGAGCAGTGGGAACATCTGGCCACTATTCCCACGCATGGTTTCTTGTAAAGCCACTCCTAGGGGTTTTCTTCAGTAGTTATTTTTGTTGTGTTTGCAGCCATGCATGATTTAAACTGATAAGATATGATTTGATGTGATACAAATTTGATTTGATTCAGTGCCAAGAAAAACAATGAAGATTCTACCAATCCTGCTATCCTTACTTGGCTCTTATTGGAGCCCATGGTAAGCACGCTGTTCCCCATTATACATTTATTGTATGTGCTGACCATTAAGAATGATGTTGCTCACATCATATAGATTGTGGTCTTTGTCTGTTGACTCATTTGTTTGCCATCATGTCATATATCAGACACCACTGAACAAATTTAGAGTAAACCACTGCATTTGTGCAATTATGAAAAACAATTATTCGGTCTGTTTGTTCTGCTACTCTCTATCACTGACTGATATAGTACAACAGTAATTCAACCAATACACAGTTCATGAAAGCTTTTACATTTGCTATGCAATGTGCAAAAGCAGAACTAACATTGGTGTTGCTTTTCCAAGATGAAAAGCACTCAAAGATGAAAGAGGACCGAGAGAGGTCACAATCACAATCGTGGCTGATAGAAAAGCAGGTTGAGGGGCAATTTGTATTCATTTGATTGGCAGGCGATGAGTGCTGCTAAATCAAATATGAAAAACCAATCAAAATCAATGCTTAGAATTTGTAGCAAATACTGCCAAATGAATGGAGCCTCATTGCTTTCCCACGCAGTCAGCGTCAGCCAGGCTATCAGATACCAAGACTGATTTTAAAGCTACTGCCTTTAACTGTAATTTGTCACCATAGCTGGATTTGTGTAGCAAGTTTCCTGTCAATCAGACTCATGTAGGAGTTGAAATTTTAAGCAGAAGAACCATCTTTAGAGCAACCATATGGCGGCCAGTGGGTAGTACAAATATGGTTGAACAAAAGCATTGCAAGGGTCCAAAGTAATTGGATTAAGAGGAACATGTTGCAAGTTCATAAGCGATGCAATTGAAAATACAAAAATACAAATGAAAATATAAAGCAAGCACAACAATGGAAACACGCTGATAAAGAACAAACACTCTGCAGAATACCAAAGGAAAAGCACTGACAGAAAATTATGCAAAGTGAATTGCAATTCAGAAAAAAACAGTTAAAATTAAGAAACACATATAAACCACAAAAAAGGGGATACACACAATAATACAATAGAGGTGCTCCTTGCCAATACGTGGAGTAGGTTGATTTTGGAAACAAGCAAAAGAGACAGTACATGCCCTTGTTTATGGGTTTTTGGTCAATGATGTAGACACTGGACTGGCCCAAAATGCCTCTGAGAACTGGTTTGGTTGCTTGTTTGTGTGTTTTTTCTTTGTCTTTTTTTTAATATATGCACTAAAACTGACATTAAGAATTTCAGTATATTTTACTCAGGGAATGAATAATTTCAAACTAAATAGAATAATCAAGGTGTTAGATAAAAGGCATACCACTTCCAGTAAATTTATTGGTGATTTTTTAAATTATTATTTCTTTCTTTAGCCGAAATAATGAGTGATACCCCTTGCTTGTCAGACAGATGTGTGTGTGGGCGCTGGGCGAGGTGGGTGGTTTAAAAGCATGTGTGACAGGGAGTGGTTGAGTCATTGTTTTCATTGAAATGTACACAATTAGGGATTTTTTTCTTCTTTAAACTCTGCATAACATATGAAGATGAATCACCCTGCTAATTTTCAGCAAAATCAGAAAAATCCGATCCTCAGTCTCCCCTCCGAAGTCATTGTATGCAGAACAATGACCTTTCTGAACAATAAATACATAAATGAATAACTAAATGAGAGAAAAGTTGTGGTATGTATGAGGAATGAGAAAGACAGCAGGAGTGTTAATCATAAAGTTTGGCTTCTCACACACATTTGAACCACTGATTGTGAAAGGAGGCTTGATGTTGCATGTCTCTTATCACAAAGACCCAACATATGTTCCCTTATCTCTCACCGTCCTAAACTCCCCTGATATTTCTCTCTTTGGTACATCCATTTCACACTATTATTATTTTTCTTTTCATCAGTTGTCGTTTTAATCTGTTATTCAGATGCTCATTCAAGAATCTACCGGGTAATGAGACATGAAAGCAAATGTGTTGAAATAACACTGAATCAATAGCATGTAAATATAAAAAAGGGAGAGTAGATTCTGGTTTTGAGGGAGAGGAAGGTGACCCCTAGAGGTACAGTAGAATTTGCTGTAATTCTTTTCTGTCACATTATCCATTTCTCTTTAAAGAAGAGAGGGGAAGTAAGAAACACAATTTGTCAACACATATTGCATCTCGGCTGTGATAGATCTAAATGAAAGCTTTGTATGTGGGCTCATTTCAGCAGAAGATGGTAACAGGCTCCGCTAACTGAACTTGGCCAGGTTCTCTGCCGTAAGGCCTCATCAACATTCAGTATGATTGACTGAAAAATACCAGGCCAGGATTAACACTGAGCACATGCTCCATAGCTTACAGCTAATGATTTCTGCTAATGGAGACTGCCCCAATTTACAAAATAATCAAAATTTTGAAATTGTGACAGAACCCAACTTTGCCTGCAGCCGTGTTTCAGCTAAAACCAGGGGGTGAATTCACAAAGAATATATAGTGACTGCTGATAGTATCGTTTTTTGCACTTAAATTGTGAATGCAATCTGTACTGCCTTAACATCCAGTTCACTAAAGGAACATTTCATGATCTCATTATCATACAAGAAATGTTTTGTGCATGCCTCGGCCATTGTGTTGAATGAAGAGTTTTTACTGGCTGGAGTCCTGTACTGGTATATGCATTGTGTTGTGCATGGCACCAAAAGTATATTTCTTTTGAATTTTTAACCTGTTTTTGAGAGTGCAGCAAATGACAGACCTATACATGTGACTTACAACCACCAGTCCGAAATGCAGGAAAACTGATTATGCACATCTTGGAATTTCCTGAGCTCAATAACAATTCCATAAAGGCATGCAGGACCCACAACAAAAATACATTTGCATGGCAAATGTGCTTGAGTGGTCAAAAATTGCTCAAAGCGGAACGCAGGAGCCTTGTTTTTGTGCGATAACGTGAATGGCCCTTGGAAAAAACTGCGCAAATTGACTAATCCAACAAAGATGCCCGCATAATTAGTGCTGATCCCAAGCAGCTAGACAAATGTATAAGTAATGTCTTTTGACCAAGCCATGGGAATGCATTCTGACAACAGCTTGCAAAACAGCAGACACCGCCCTGCTGAGTGATGGCTGCGAAAACCTGCAGGCACAGTCAACAGGTGTCTGGAAGGAGCCAGATGCAAAAACCTGAACCTGACAGCAGTTAAACAGAGGCAGATATTGCATGTGATCTTTGAGCGGCAGTCTCAATCTCATCCTCTATCAGACAAGTAAATAACTGTATAACTTTGCAGCATGTAAGTGCAAATAATTTTGAGCTTAGAAACATATTCTGCTTGAAAATAGCAAGCCTGGGATGTCGATGATGGCTGCACTTGGCTGCAATCAAAAGCATTACTGTAAAATGAGTGCGTGTGATGCAGTGCACAGTGGTTCACACTGAGTCACTGTTTCATTGGCGATTAAGTGCATTTACCTTTTACTGCGGGTGCTTTATGAATCAAGTTTCTTTTGATGGTTTACCGGACACAGCTGTGAATTCACCCCACTTGGAATGCAGACCATATAGGTCTAGATTTAACCGTGGTACAATTACGTAAAATATAGGCTGATGCGAAATTTGCAGACTTCTGAAATGAAAATCATGCAAACTAGCCTCTAAATTACACTGACGCTATTAGAAATTCTATGGTGGTTAATGGGCCACATTCCAATTTTGCTGAATAATCCTGCACCGATTATAGTCAAATGTTGGAGGTCTGAAGTCAGGAGTACATCATTACCAACATATGTGCGTATGAGGTACAAGGTGGGGAAAAATCATGGATGCTTGCTAATGCTAACAAGCTTGCTAATGTTAACAACCAATACTGAAAAGAGCTAATAAGAAGATTGATAGGTTTAATGAACTGTATTGGTTGACTGATGATAACATGGTGAAAATTGAACATTAAAATCTTTTTATAATCTTATTAAGGATTTTCCCTAATGCAACCTATGATGAATACTGTACAGGATACTTGTAGATATTGGATAGAATTCAACCAATGTAATCAAATACCGTCAGCTGAATTTCTTACCTTGGGGCTGATCTCATAATTGAATTAATTTAGACTGGAAAGGACAATGCAGTGGTTTTCTACTGGTAATCTTCACAAAAAACAAATCACTTGTCAAAAGAATATTTGGAAAAGCATAGCTCGCAGGATGCTGTCTGAGTGGGTATATAAACCACATGGTCATGCATCAGAATTACAACAGCTGCAATGTTCCATGCACTGTATCCCAGACATCATTAAGTAAACCTAATGCTCATACAAATTGACTTGAGCTCAACTCCTATCCAAAATAGAGTATATCTAATGCAATATACTATAATTCTGCATGGCTAGCTTTCCACCCCTGGCTAAAACTGTTACAGTATTAGCGACTGAGCCAGGATAGTCCTGCCTGGCTGCAACGAGCGAACGCCATTCATTGGGACTGTCGTATGATTGGATTGAGGCAGACCTAAGCACAGTGCGAGCTGCACTTATCAGCCGGCTGGCAGATAGGACTTGTCATACTGCCTGTCAGATCTGATGAGGGGGACCATGGGCCTCACAATGGAGCTCAAATGCAATCTCCTCCTCTGCAGCTGCACGGCCTGCCTCAGGGACACGCTTATTAGACTTTGTAAACAGCCACATGCGAGCGCTAAACTGTAAGAGCTACTGTCAGGCGGGCTGCCTCCATCAGCCAGCTAGCAAAGACTGGGAGTGATTCCATAGAACACTACTGTTGTAATAAAGGGATTTACAAGCAACCAAGGACTAAAAGCAATGGTAGTGATATATTGGCCAGGGGATGTCATCAAGAAGCTTATATTGACCTTTAAACTGCATTTTATATAACATGTCAGAGGCAATAGCTGCCATTGTACAAATGAATAACAGCCTTTCATCAGCCTAAGTGAAACATTCAAAAGTCAACCTTCTCCAATTCAGTTTTACCTGGAAATGTCTTTTTAAATGGCACTTTCAGAGCTCGGAATTCTTGAACTTTAAATTGAGCAAAGTGGGGGCCGCTCTCATTTGAGCAAGATGCCTGGCAGGGAGGCACTCTGGCCTACTAACACTGCCTTGCCGTCCAGTACCCTACTGTGTCCACAAAGGAAGTAATGAGGGACAGGGTTAGAAATAGATACATCCAGAATGCAGGACTGATTAGCGTTTATTAGCCTGCTCCTTCTCTGGCAACTTTCCCTGCTCTCCGCCTAGGTATGGAGCCCTCAGCTGGATGGCAATGCTATTGAGACCTGCCTTGCTCCTTTTTTTCTTTTCTTTTTTTTTTTTTTTACTCGCTTCCTGTCTCAATCTCACCTCCCATTTTAATCTAATCTCTCTTTCTTGTTCTCTGATTATGGCCCTTTCACCAAATGCCTCCTGGTTCCCCTGAAATAATGATATTTAAACAAGCGGATATGCATAGGATCGCTGGAGGAGGCCCAGGGACGTTTAATATCTGGCTGAGTACAAAGAGTGAAGGAGAAAGAGACCTGGCTGACAGGAGAGTCGCTCCTTTTCTGCGGAGCATACAGCCTCTGTTCTGCCTTCCCGAGATCATTAATTTCTCCAAAAGAGATCTCCCCGGGTGAGACTCATTCACATGCAGATGGCACTATTCCTCTGGAGCCTCTATCGCTCTTTCTCTCTCTTTCCATTGGCCCATTTAGTGCTCTCTCTCTCGCTCTCTCTCTCTCTCTCTTTCACTCTCTTTTGCTCTGTCGCTTGCTCCTATATTCAGCAAACGGTTAGCTTGGCAGCCTTAGGTGACAAAGCGCTCATATTTCAGCACTGGGGAACAGGAGTAATGCAATGTGCTGCTATGGATACATTACATGAGAATTTGTCTCTTTTATAAAAGTGAGCAAAGTCGGGGAGGGCGTCACTTAGTGATACAGGCGTTTATCTAAGGAGATCATTTCTCTTCTCTGTCCTCTATTTCCCTCCAACAAGAAACTCTCTCCCTTCACTGCTCAATAGTTCTTGGTGTCCGTGTTGTGATATGTGATGGCGTGTTGGTGTTACTAATCTTCTGCCACCAGGGAAGACCCCATATATGATGGGTTAAAGAGTCTATGTTCCGCTGTCTCCCAATTGACTGGGAAGTTCTTTGCACTCAGCTGCTCCCTTCCCCATCTCTCTCTCTCTCTCTCTCTCTGTCTGTCTTCTCACCGTATGGTAATGATACTGAAGATGCTGGAGTCAAACGCTCTGTGATATCTGCCTTATTGGTGTCTTAACCCTAACCATCACTTCTTCATGCCCTCTAAGAGCAGCTCCTCCATCGCTCTCTCCCGCAGCAGTAATTAACAATTAGCGACCCGTAACTGCATGCCGTTGTGCCGTAACCCAGAGGCAGCAGCAATCTCCCTCTCTCTCTCTCTTTCTTTCCCCCTCTCTCTCTCTTTCTCTCTCCCCACCCCATATCTAACCTGATAGACTTTGATGACAGGCTTCTTTGAAGACCTGATCAAAGAGGAGAGCCTTTGATGAGAGTAATGTTTGCTTTTGCTGAGGAGGTGAGGAGGAATACCAATCGTCTGCTTTTGAGGGAGAGAGAGAGAGAGAGAGAGAGCGCATTCATAATGTCACTAAAGGAATGTTTTCCATGTTTTTCCATGACTGTTTACATGTCAAAATTTGTGTCCTTTCAACTGTCATATTAATGCTTATTGTAATCGAGCATGTTACTGGAGGTTCTGAGGCATACACGTGCTATTTGAACATTTGTGCAGAAAACACATGGGTGTTTGCTTGCCTTATATTTTTGTAGCCACTAAACTATAATACAGTATGAACTGCCATCACAAAGGTTCATACTTGGGAGATGAAGGGGTAGAACAGTGGCTCTTGTAATACCAATGTTGTCCTGAAGGGGGCATGCAGACTGGTAGACCGGGAACTTTAGCCAACAACAGGGCAGCCACTCAGAGAAAAGGGGGAATGAGGATGGATGCAGGCAAGAATGGGGAATGGGAGCTGGCAGAAGGGCTAGTAAATGAAGACTGACTTCAGGTGAAACAGGCGAAAAGAGAATCATATCAAGACGCAGTAAACAACACAAGCGCACCGTCTCTCTGTCTGTCATGTGGCCTCATATCTGATTGTTGTTGTTGTTGTTATTTGTCGCATTTCCTCTTTGTTTTCTTTTTTTTCTTTTTCCTCTGCGATACTCTGCCTGTTAGGTTGTGCTGTGCTGGTTGTCCTCGTGTGCCAGGTGAGAACAAAGCAGAGAACTGAACTCGGCATCTGTATTCAGGTGCACTAATGGAATCACTGAGGCTAAAATGGCAGAAGGTGAAAGGTGAGTGCACAGAGACCAGCAGACAGGTACACACCACTGCTGCTGCTGTCGCTCTGCCAAACCACTCAACTGTCATGGCGTGTGATGCGTGTGTGTGTGTGTGTGTGTGAGAGAGAGAGAGAGAGAGAGAAGGGAAAGAAAGAGGAAGACAGAGAATAGAGGGCAGTGAATGAAAATTGTGTGTATGTACGGTTATGAGAGGACTCTTACAGTCAATTGCTTTGATTCACATGCGTTCACCTTTTGTTAGTTATCATGCTCAATTGTGTTTTTTGTAAGATTTGTAGGAATATGTTTAGGGAGTAGCTCTAACAAAACAGCTATTGGCTTTTATGAATATGCTGTTGCTCACGTCTGTCATATTCTCGATATAGTTAGCCGCTACTGAAGATATATGCAGGCAAATACACAGCAGTCTGGTATGTTATGAGTCGTCTTTTTGCACTTCATTTCCCTTTGCTTTGGTGAGAGACTTTGCATAAGCAATTTGTTAGGGTGAGCTTAAGGGCTAAAGCTCTAAAAATAAAATACCCAGCGAGGTGATGTTGGTAGATATTTCAAACAATCCTATGATCAAGTATGAAAATCAAACTGGAAGCTGATTTGTGATACCTTGCAAGTTAGAATTAGTATGCTGGATGCACTCACATGTGACTCAGAGGACTGGATGAGCTACTAACTGTACTAAATATAATTTAGACTTTTGAGGGTACTAAAATACAGGGATTAAAATGCTATTTTCAACCAATTGTGAGTCTATCGTGAAAATCAGGCTTGATGACTGAGGTTTTGCAGGCTAGTTTTAGTGTGATGTTGCACTGCAGTGGGCTGAGGGTGGGGCAGAGCAGCAGAAAGTAAGGAGAAATGCAAGGGCTCTGAGAAAAAGCCGGCGGGACGTCCTACAGTTGTAACCAATATAGAAACTTCTTTTGGTCCAATTTCTAAACTGACTCCCATTATAAAATTAGAGGATACAAACTGTCAATCAAATGTCATACATAAGTGGCACAAGTATTCCACACTGTGCTGCAGCATTCTGAAAAAGAGTGCACACTGTACCCTAAAATCTTAATAAGTCTTTTATTATGTATAGAAGGGACCTGGTATAACATCCTGGCAAGAAAGGTAAAATTAGAGCAATTTTGGGAGGAAAATATATTCTTTTTTTTTTAAACTATAACTTAAAGATGAAATATGAATAATATATATGTTATGAAATATTGAACAAGGTTTTGCCAGTGAGACAGTTTAGCCTGAGTGAGTATAGGAGCTGAATACTTCCACAAACTAGACTTTTCTATGATTGGATTTTTTTTTTCTTTTCACTTAAATTTCTTGAATTTCAATTCTGCTCTGATATAAAGGCTACTTTGCACAGAGTATGGATCAAAAATTTCAAATTAATGCATTTTTGGGATGCATTTTTTTTTTTTTTTTGGCGCAAGAAAATGTGAAAAAGGCAGTGAATACTTTTCACACTGTTGCTGTGCCTTGAATTTGTACGACCGAGCTCTCTTGTAATTGTAATCCTCAATCCATCCAACTCTGTCTGGCCAGTGATGACAAGGCTCTCCATAGACACTACAGAGGACTACTCTCTCTCCTTTCCTCTCTTTCCTCTCTCTCTCTCTCTCTCTCTCTCTTCCCTTTCCATCTCTCTCTCTCTCTCTCTCTTTCTCTCTCTCTCTTGCTTTCTCCTTTCCTCTCTCTGTGTCTCTCTTCCTCTCTCGCTCATCCCTGCTGACTTGTTTGTCCCACTGGTGTTTACCTCCTCTCCTCCCTCTGTTTGGCTCAGCGTCC
>OMKZ01028111.1:13380-28380 GCA_900302535.1 Neoniphon sammara
ATATAGCAATAAAGTGAACTTAACTCATTACACTGCATTTGTTACCTCCAACCCAAAATTCACGCAGATGGAAAATAGATGCACGCGCGCGCGCGCGCACACACACACACACACACACACACACAAACTCTCACAGAGACACTGAGACACTTACACAGCCCCAGGTGTAGACCATGTTGAGTTTTGACGCTATTTTAATCAGTGACCATGATGGTCCCAGCTGTCTGTAGACCCTCTGGATAAATAGATGCATGCACGCACACACACACGCACACATACACACATGCAGGCACACACACACACACACTCACATATACAAACACACACATATGCGTGCAGTCTCAGTCCAAAGCATCTGATCAGCCGAGGGAGAAGTGAGTCTGTGCGTCTGTGTGTGCGTATGTGTGTGTATGTGCATGCATGCGCGTGCGTGGGTGTGTGTGCGTTTGTACGTTTGTAATTCCTGTCTCACCCAGCAAAAATGAGTAAAATACCGGGGAGACAACTCTGAATGAGTTTTCTAGGCCTTCTGAGTTTTTTGCGTTTCTGCTTTATTAGACAATACACAGGAGAGAATCATGGGAATGTGGCAGAGAAACTTACCGATTTTGTCTGCTGATGTGGACTTTTTGAGAAAGCATGTGGTTTTCTGGTCTTGTTCCCTAAATGTCGTCTTTGTGAGAAAAACAGTGACGACAAGATGCACTGATATCAAGATTACAGATTTATTTCCATTTTAAACAGACTTTGCTTCCGGAGAAATTAGCTTTTCTCTATGGAGTTATTATAATCTACTGTAGAAGCACTGATAATATCTGTGGATATGAGTCTGTTGAGAAATTAGGTTATACAAAAATTTAGGCAAACATTAGCTGATAGTATCAGTATCTCAATACATCTCTGTACAGTATAGACCTAGTAGACCACTGGGCAAATTGTTTCAAAGCTTCATTCAAGGAACTTATCTAGGCCTTTTTAAATCATGTAACCATAAGCAGATCTTTACAGAAGGTATTTACAAGAACAGCCTAACAACAGGAGAAGGTAGGTGGATGTGGAGTTCATTTACTAGGCTAAAATAGCATCAGAGTACATGATACAAAAGATCTGCCTCATTCAACTGAGGCTTTTCTACAAAAATACATCTAGTAACAGCTTCTAATTTTCTAATTTACATAGTGTTTTTTCTTTATTCTTTTTACAAGTGATTATAATCAACAAAAGCAAGATTTACAGAGAAAATCCCCGTGTTACATAGTTTTTCATGGCTGTCTAAAACACTGATTTATAATATACTTTTATTATAGGTCAGTAGTCTAAACAGGCAGAAAACAGAATTCATGCAGTAACACCACCTATATTTGATTCTGGTCTTATATAAGTCATAGATAGTTTGTTATGGTGGTGCTATGGCTGTCATGGTATGAACTTAAAGCTGTGTTTACACAGACAGTGGGGATACAAGTGTTTGGCATATCCAATATGAGTCCAATATTTTCCTCGCTTGAAAAGAAAAAACATAGAATATGATCTTTTCATATCAGATACAAGCCACTTCTGTAGGTCGTTTGAAATTGCATTCATGGACATGCAAGTTTTTGTTTGCTTTTTTCCTCTTTGCGCAATGTTTGTGTGACATCGTAGGCTGGAACTCAAGTGATAAGCTACATAAATAAACAGCAACATAGCTAACCAATAACCAATATGGAGAATTGAGAAAATTCAACCTCCTCCACCACTGACATTGTGTAATCCATTAGACTAGAAACTGCAAATGTATCAGAGGGCAGAATCAACAAAGGTAAAACCATGGCTAGCTTAATGCTGCATGTTGCATTCCGAGGATGGCATCAAAATGTGTCACTGTACTGCGTAAAGATAGCTGCATTGTTACTATGACAACCAACATTAAAATGGGAGCAAAAAATTGCACTGCTTTAACAAATAAAACTGGTTTGGTAACTTACAGATTGTAGTTTGGGCAGTGAGCCAAAAATACCAGATTTGGGGGAAGATATTTGATTTCCCTGCTGTGTGAACATAGCTTATAACAAAGTAACAAAGTGACCTCCATAACACCACCATGGTGACATGCCAACATTTTAAAGATCATATGTCATGGAATCACTAGTTACTTGGCAACCACTGTGCAGAGTGAACAGGGCTGCTGCTGAAAACTGTAATGACCAAACAATGTCTATCAAGGGTTCTGGGATGAATGCTACCAAAATTTTGTGAATGGCTCTCCATAAAATGTTTGATTTATTTGAGTTATGAGAGAAAGAGGCAACCAAAAAGAATCTGTCATTAAATTTTCACACTGTTCTTCATATTTAATTCTTTTTTGTTTGTTTGTTTGTTGCCTAGACCAGAATAATCACTGAGATGGATAAACACAGCCCGTTTTCCTTGAACTAAAACTCCAAGCTATCCAAGCCAGATGTTCAACTTCAGGATAAGAACTTGAGAAAACCTGGGTGAGAAAATGTGTGTCAGCGTGGGAGTTTTTCCTCTTTTTCCCCATTATCAGTCTTGCGATTCACACTTCTGACAGCATGAGCATCATGTCAGGTGCTGGTCTCAGGAGTTATGAAAATGCAGTGCAGACATATTTTGTTATTTATATTCTGTTTTACTTGATGGTACAAAGAAGTAGAGACTGAAAAAGAAACACTGAACAAAAGAGCTATGCTCATCCAGCCTTATACAGATGTTGCTGGGTCCCCACTAATAGCTTTAAAGGAAAAATCCACCCTAAAACAATGTAACATTTACAGCTATCAGCAATGTACTTTGTATTGCTGGACCGTTTTTGTTGTTTGGTGATATATTTTTTCATATTTCTGTGGATAACTGGTGAAATGTAGATATTTCCAGTGCTGCTACAGCGGAGTGTGATATCAGTTTTTTTTTTCAGCCATCTAAAATGCCAGCTGTAAACATCATGTTTTGTAGCGTCAGCCCTTCAGAATCAAAGAGCAAGCTCTTCTTTCTACACTCACCATTTTGCACTGACATTCCACAATTATATAGGGAGAAATCCAGTGAAGAAGAGGAAAAGATGTCAAATCAAACACCAGCAGTAGACTCAGTAGACTACAGTGCAGGCCGTTCTAGGCTATTAATATCACAATTGCTCTTTCCATTCACGTGTTTAAACCACAGCTGAATGCAACAAGTTGACACCCATTCTCTGGGGGTTGCTGAACATCATTCAGGGAAATGAAAGAAATGACTAAGTGGAGTAAAAGTAGGCAAGAGAGGTAGAGGAAAAGTGGGAACGCCAAAAAACACTTTTATACCTGCTTTAAAGGAGAAATCCTCCCTCAGTTGGATTTCTCCTTTAAAGTCCCAAACCATATGCTGCAAAAAGCACAAGTGAGGGTTATGTGTTTCTTTACTGTCTGTATAACTGTGTCACTGCCGCATATAACTCACATTGTTTTGATCGACTCAGAATCAAATTTTGCATACATAGGCAAGATAAGGCCCTACACTATTAAGTTGTTGTTTTTTCCCCAAAATTGGGCAATGATTGTTGATGAAAGGTATTTTTGAACTGGCACTGCCATGCTGTTTTGAAGCAATATCCCATGATGCCCTGTGCACAGTGTTTTAGCAATATTTAAGGATTAATGGTTGTGTTGTTGTTCTAATTATGCTTTCCAGTACTTCTATTTTAGTGTATTATGTGGTTTTATGTGGTAGATGACTAACAAAGTGTTATGTCATTGTTTCTGCATTGTTGTTTTGTGTGGGCTACCAACCCTTTGTTTTGGTGTGTTAACTTCTGATAAAAGCCCAATGAGGAAATAATAACTTTAGTCATGGAGACAGACTTTAATGGACTAGTAAACAAGAGGGGTGAGGTGACAGATTGGACAAAATGTCTATTCAGTACAGTATAATGTGGGTTTTTTTTGTTTTTTTTTACAATTATGACTGCGATTATTTTGGCCATGATCGGAGAAATCACATTTGTTTGTGAATGAACAAGATGCTGTGAGCTCACTGTATCCCACTAAGGAAGCACTTGGCAGGTAATGGGTCCATTTTCATAGTAGTCTGTAAGCTACTTCCACTACAAAACCATTCCCAGACTTCAATCACAATATACAGTTCAGACTCAATCAGCCCCTAAACATGACTTCTGTGACTTCCTTCCTGACCCACAAATTACAGTACATGCAAATAGTATGAGTGAAACAGCTCTCTGAATGCTCTTCTAGTTTAAAATTTTAAACATGCCTTGCAAGCAAATTATTGGTTTAAATGCAAAATAGGAGTTAAAACTGATTTTTGCCAACTGAAACAAAGCCCAGCTGTGCATCCGCACCATGATCCCGCTGGCTGCACACCTGAGGCTCATTTTGACTGGGATTGCGACTGATGAAGATAATTAGCCATCACTTTGTCAGATGTGTGTCTCCCTGGTTGGAGTATTTGGATGGGGTGATGAGGTTGCCGGAGGTTGGTTTTGCGAAACCACGGGCCTAGTAGACTTAGATTCATTCTTACTTATTTTATTCTGACACTTAACAGTCTCTGAAAACGTTATACTCCAGAGCTCCTCCTTTCTACAAATATGCAGATAATGACACTTAAAAGCTGCTTTCAACCAGCCTACAACTTTTCCCTGGGAAATGTACCTTTCATAGATGCTTTTTTTCTTTCTCAGAACAGCACCTGTAATGGCAAGACTGCTGGATGGGGCTGGGGATACAGAGATGGGTGATGACCCTGCACAGGGTGAAAAGTTGTTGCTAAGGGATATGGACCAGGGGGGTCAAGGAGAGGGATGGGGGACGAGGGGTAGAAAGAGGGAGGGAGAGGAGGAGCAGGAGGAGGAGAGAGAGTGATAGGAGAGAGGTGGGGAGAGAAGGAGGGGAGGAGGTGAGGGTAGGAGGGGACAGGGAGGTGAGAGGGAGGGGGGAAAAGGGACAGGTGGTGCTGGATGATGGTGTGATGAAAGGAGAAAGAGGAGGAGGAGGAAAGGGATGGTGGGAGGAGGAGAGGAGTATGGAGGGGAATGCAGGGTGGAGGGAGGCTGTGGGGAAAACAAGGCCTCTTATCTGGGTAGGGATGATCGAAATTCAGACTCCCCTCATTCTCTATCTCCCTCTCCTTCCTTCTCTCCCTGTCTTTCTCTCTTTCCTCCCTTTCTTTCCCCTTTCTTCTCTCCCACTGGTTTCCCCTTTCTTCCTCTCTCTGCTTTGTCTTGATTCTCCCAATCTCTTTCTCTATCTCCTTCTCCTCTGCCTCTTTCTCCTTCCTTCTTTCTCCATCATTCTCATTCTCTGTATTTCTTTCCTTCTCCTTCGGGTCAGGGTGTATGACCCTACAAGGAACTGCTTCCATGCCTTTTGCAATCTTACTGTCAACATCATTGAACGTACCACAGTCAATACGATCAATGATGTGATTACTGTTATTGTTAAAATGATTGCACTGACCACTGTCAATATTATCACTACCATTTCTGGACCTATTATGGTCACTGTGATCAATACCACCATAGGTATTGTAATCAATAACTAAATTAGAAAGGTCACTCTTGCGTTGAATGTGACAGAGAGGTTTGTTTGTAGCAAACTGATTGTGGTCCTTTGGCTTACCACTTTTGTTATACATATGAGTGCAATAGCAATTGTGATTATGTTTGTCATTGATATCACAATTACAACGGTCACTACACTTATCCATAATGTTACAGGCATGGCTGTCGGCAGTTGTTTTCTCACTCCATTTATTACAGAAGCCTTCATCAACAGTGTTGTTACTAGTGTTACTGGAATGGCAGGCATGAGAATCTTTCTCATTCTTTGTGCTGATACTTTTACATTGACAGTGGTCAGTATGTTTGCCATCAGAGTTACAGGAATGGCAGTCTTTAGAGAAGAGCTCATGTCTGCAAGTTTCTGCATCATTCGCAGTAGAGCAGGAGCAACACTGACACTGGTCATTGGGTTTGTCATAGTGGCCTGTAGTTAAGTCATTCCTGTTACCTGTATTAGCAGAGTGATCACTATGTTTGTCTGTACTACAGTGAGTATGATCTTTGTGCTCATCACTTTTGGTGTTTGTGTCATTACAGTAACAGCAATGATTTGGTTTGTCATTGTTGCAAAGATGGTGAGTGTTACAGAGATGACTGTCAGTAGCTGTTTTGTCATTCTTGTTATTAAAGTTAGCATAGTTGGTGTTTTTGTCTGTAGCTGTAATACAGGTGCCAAAGTCACTGGAAAGGTTATCATTCCTGTTACCCTTGTCATTACAATAACAGCAGTCAATAGATTTCTCAAAAGTGTTACAGGTGTGACAGTCATTACAAGGTTTCTCTGTCCAGCAGTCCCGTTCTTCTCCCTTAGTGGGACTGGAGTGAAACTGAGTGTAGTCATTAGCTTTGCCATTGGTGTTGTTACTGTCATCACACTGGCAGTAGTTACTGAGTTTGTCAGTTGTGTTACAGGTATGGCAGACAATACACAGTGTTCCCATGCTATTATCTGTGTTCTGACACTGACCACATTTTGTCCTGTCAAGAGCATTGTACTCAATGTGTTCCACAGTTTTGTTGTTTTCCCCTTGTCCCAGAGGACTGCAGTCAGTTGTACTGCAAGTATGGCAGTCATTTGAAAGTGTATCAGTGTTGTTGTGTTGTCGGTTGCTGAGTTTCAGGCCCTCTGTAGAGTCCTGGACACCACAGGACACACCCATACTGAAGTCAGTGAAAGCGCTCAGCTGATTGTTTGTCTCCATGCACTGCCCCTGCTCACTGGTTCTCGAAACACCATTGACTCCTCTTGGTTGTCGCCTTCCCCTTTTCCGTTTCTTCCTGTGTGTTGCTCCACCCTGTGGCAATACCCTTTTCCTCTTCCTGGTGGCAACCCCTCCCTTTGACATCACTTCCTTTGACAACGCATTGCAATGGAGGGCCATGTCTGTGCAAGCTGATCTCATTTTTGGTTCTTTCTGTATCGGTTGTGCAGAGCTGTGTGGGGCCTGGCTAAACACTGGATTGTTGTGTCCTGCGGGCATTGTTTGTCTTTGACTACATGCTGTTTCATTCAAGGGAGCAGGGACAAGGCTTATCTCTGGATCACATGCTGTTTCTCTGTAAGGTGTAGGAACAAGACAAATTTCTGGCTCAAATGCTGTTTCTCTACAGGGAGAAGGAACACCGCTAATCGCTAGGTTACACGCTATTTCTTTAGCCTCCTGAGCAGACCTTGCTCTAATCTCTCTCTCCCTCAAATTCCTTTGCTCCTCATTTCTCTGCCCCTCCTTCCCCCCCTCTTGTGTATCTTTGTATATCTCCCCTGTTTCTCTATCATTCTGAACGGGGTCAGGCATAATTTCAGGACAGCATGCCGTCTCTATAACAGATCCAGGGACGGGGCTAATCACTGAGTTACATGCTGTACCCCTGCAGTGGAGCTTTCTGAGCCCCTGGCCCCACATGGAGGCTGATTGCTGGGATTGATGCTGGCTGGCCTCCCTTTTCACCCGCAGACACAGCTGGTTACAGCGATTACACCGATTCACAGGAAGATTACTTAATAGCGCTCTTCCCTTCTCATCATTTCTACCTGCCCTCTCTCTTTCTGTCTGCTCTCCTCTTATCCTTCTCTCCTCTCCGCTCGTCGTCTTTTCTCCCCCTCCTACCAGCCAATGCACTGGATGATTACTTAATAGCCCTTTTTCTCTCCTCTCCTCTTTTTCTGTGTCCTCTCTTTTCATCTTTTCTTCCCTTATCCTCCCTTCCCCTCTTCCTCCATATATCTCATTCACAGGAAGACTACTTATTAGCCCTCTCCCCCTCTCTGGGTCCTTTCTGTAGGTCTCCTTTCCTCTCTTCCTGCGCCCCCTCTTCCTCATCCCTCTCTTCACTCCTCCCCTTCTCTTCCTCCTCCTCTTCCTTCCGATTTTTTGAAGGCCGTTGCCTAATGTCTGTGCTAGATGGAATTCTGCAGAAGTGGCAGAGAAATTCAGAACTCTTTCATCATGGCAGCGGGAGTGTTCCAGAACTGCATCGCCACAACTACCATGGGGTCCAAGTTCCATGGGCTTTCCTGTCTGTCCTCCTTCGTCTCCATCATCCGCTCCCTTCCTTTCCTCTCTTTTCTCGACACACCCTCTCTCCATCCTTTCCTGGCTCTGTCGGCTTTGGCATTGTTCAATGGAAGATGGATTTTTCCCTTCCGTTTCCTTTTCTCTCCCTTCCTCCAGCTGTCCTTTCTTTCCTTCCTCTATCCTTCTCTCCTTCTCGTTCTCCTCCCTCTCCTTGCCCCTGTTATGGGCTCTGAAGTCATACAGTAGAGGGTTGACACTGTAGGAGATAGGGGGTGCAGTCTTTGTATAGCTGACCATCTCCGTCGGCCACAGCAGGACCCTGCTGCCGTCTCGGCTCACAACCCGACAGAACGGCTCCTTGGGACGACTTGGAAACAAAGAGGTTGGTTCTTTGGCCCAATTTGGCATAGAGGAGTTCAAGTATTTGGGCTGACTTTGAATCGAAGATTCAAATTCTTTGGGATCGTTTGGATCATCAACAATTGATTTTTGGGTCTGATTTGGAGTCGGGGAGAGTAGTTCTTTGGGTGGAGTCAGCTGGCAGCGTAATCCTGTGTTTGGGCTGGGATTAGGAGCTAATTCTGTCCTACTGTCCATATTGTCATGGGTTCCAGTCCCACTGTCACTGCATACGGACTCTTGGGCCACAATCCCACCACCACTATCAGAGATCTGCTCTCTTATCACACTCTTTAAATAAAGATGAGTATCAGTCCCTCCTTTGCTGCCTCCTTGGGCTCCAGTCCCGTTGTCATTATATAAGGACAGCTGGGCTCCATTCCCATTGTCACTGCTAGCAGAGTCCTCAACCTCGATCACATTGCGATTACATAAAGAAACCTGGGCTCCAGTCCCAATATTACTGGCTACAGAGAGTATTCCCGCTCCACTGTCTGTAGACATATTGGCGCCAGTCCGGCTGCCACTGTGAACAGAGTGCTGGATTGCAGTTCCACTGTCCACACTGCCCTGGCTTACCACCTCGGAGTCCCACTGATCCACACCCACAATATCCACGTCTGCTGATGCTGGAGATTTGAGCTGCTGTTCTGTGAGCTTGATCCCCAGGTCTTTGGTTCTCCCTGGGGCCGTTGGCGCCATATCTCCTCGTTTCCCTGACAAGCCAGAGCCCCGCCCAGCCTGGATAAAGACAGCAGCCGATTGGTGGAGAAGGAGGCAGCTCCTCTTAGGGAGCGAGAAGGACACAGGACGGACTCTGCTGGGGACGGATCGAGGGCCTGAGGCACATGCTCCAGCTGACCTACAGACTGTACTACTGCTGTTGGGTTGGTTCTCGATGCTGACGGTGGTGTTGTCCTTGTTGATGTCGGTCACAGTGGTTTTGCTGAAAATGTTACCATCAGCAGTGGTATTAGGGGTAGTTGTGGGAATTTTATTGGCAGTTATATTGGTGTTGCTTAGGTAATTGTGGGCCCAAGGGGTCTTGTTTTTGGTACTGCAGTTATCAGTGTTGGTGTTCATGATAATAGTGTTATTGTTTGTGGTATTTGCCATAATTGTGGTGGTAGTTAGGTCATTGTAGTCCCATTGGGTCTTGTTGAGGAGGTTGCTTTGGGTAGAGGTGGTCGCACTGTTGATGGTGGCAGCAGTGGCAGCAGCAGTAGTAGTAGCAGTGGTAGTAGTGGTGTTGGTGCTCAGGCGGTTGTAGAGGAGGCTGGTTTCCAGTGCAGGGTCTAGGGGCAGGAATGGCCGAATCACCTGGCTTTGAGGATCTGGATGGAGAGGAGAGCAGAGCAGTGGTTGATACTGGCTACATTTACATGCAGTAATATGATTATCTAACCTGGCTAAAAGGAGGGGAGTAGGAAGATTTGTGTAGGAGAATACTACTCAATTTAAAACTTCCCACACGTTAAGCTCCCTATGCATTTAAACAGCAACACATTGTTCAGTGTTTGGGCTGATTGCTCATAATTTTTACATCTTAATAGGATTTTAAGAGTGTAGGATGGACTCTAATTTAAAAAATATAAGCACAGTATGGGATATAAGCATAGCATATGTCCTTCACTTTATGATTTAATGGATAGATAGATAGATAGATAGATAGATAGATAGATAGATAGATAGATTTATTAGCCTTTATTGTCTTTTGAGAGAAAGAGGTTCCTTTCCAAAATGTTATCTATCAATTTTGGGCTAAGGAAATATTATTCACCTACAAGCACTCACCTGTGAATATTTGAGAATCATAGACAAACTTAGGATGACTCACAACTTTAATAGCAATCCATAATTTGCCTTATTTTTACACCAGAAACCTTTTATAGGGTAGGTGTCATTTATTTAAATGGACTTTTATAATGAATTATAACTCTCTGAATAGTAAACGTGAAAATACATTTAGCAGTGGGAGAGAGTAGACTTTTAGTGGAGTTGTTCCTGTCCAATTTCTCCACTGGCTTGTAACATTAGCCAAGAAAATATATCTGAAATTGCAGCCTATATGTGTTTTGAAATGTAGTAGAAAGAAGGTGACAGTTCATTGCTGCTTTGAAAGCCCAGGAGTGCCGTTGCTAAATCCCATGCTATGCTCATTTTTTCTGAATTAAAATCTATCCTACACCATATAATCCAGTTGAGATGTACTGAAGGGACCTGATATAAGATTTATTGGCAAAAAGACTCAATGACAGCAACATGAAATGGAACAGAAACAACAAGAAGAAAAAAAAATAGAAAAGAAGAAAGGAAGAATTTGTTTTTATTTCTATAGTGCTTAATAAAAGTGTAAAAAATGGGTTTTGTTTTATTTAGAGCTCTGCCACAGTAAATGTTAATCTGCTTACCACAAATTTCCATTCAATGTATGACTGCCCACCACATTTTAGTATATATTTTGGATGTTTTTTCTTCCAGATAGGCCTACAATACCTCCTTGATCCTTCCAATATGTACATCTGACATCTTAGGTTAAGATTTCCAGAGCTGTTTGCTTGTTTGAGTGCATGCATATGTGTGTTTGTGTCTTCTTTTCCTTAATCAAATGTGGATACGAAGATCCCACTAGTGGAGTAGTAGACAACTCCATCTAAAGTCCTCAATATTCAGCCAAGTGATATCATCATCATCATAAATTCTAACCAAACCTAGACAAAAAAATAATCTTTGAAAATGCATTATTATACGCCTAATAAAGAAAAACAAAAATCATTATCATACAAGAGTTCGTACTTGTTTCCAGTGTGGTGTCTCTGGTATGAATGTCAGCCCAGTTCTGCATGAGGTCTGGTCCGGTCTGGTTCACAGGCTCAACAGCTACAGTGGTGGACCGAAACATAGGACCACAACCTGGAGCACTGAGAGGAGAGGAGATGAGAGAAGAGAAAAGAAGAGAAGAGAAGAGGATGACAGGAGAGGAGAGGAATCAAGGAGACAGCAGAAGGATGAGAGGAGAGCAGAGGAGAGCTGAAATCCAGCTGAAAATCAATTTGGTCATGCTCTCTCAGCTCCCTCTCCCTTTGTGCCAAGAGCCAAACTGCATTGTTGCAAATTTGAAAATGGCAGTGACAGCCGATACCGAGGGTGGCGTGAGTCTCAACACAACGAGCCGTTTTCGAGCCGAGCAACGTGACTGGTCAAAGACTACTGATAATTCCCCTCAAGCGCGGCGAGCTGCGTTTCATCACTTGCTGCGTCAGCTCTTGTGGTAACCAGGGAGCTAGTTAGTGATCTCTCTGGCTTCTCCCCCCTGTGTTTGATTCTTATTCATGTACATTACTTTGAAGAAAACTTTTTAGTCAGCACACAAGTTGGTTTTATAAATGCCATAATATCCAGCTAATAGCTATAATACTCTTGGCTGAACTCCGTACCTATTGCATCTACTTCATCACAGTAAAGAATGCCCTCTCAGGTATAATTGCTATACCAAATGTGTTGTTAAGTTATTAGATAGAAGTCTTTTCCACTCACCACTCTCCTCCCCTCCTCTCCACATGCTGGTGGAGCCTCCTCAGCGCTCTCTCCTCTCTCTGCTCCTCCCTGCGTCTCCTCTGCCTCCTGCAGGCCAAGGCTCTGTAAAACTCCCTCTGTTTCAGCTCCTTCAGGCGCTGAACGAAAGGCAGAGCCATGATGTTATTATTACCTTTTTTTTTCCTAAGAAAAATTGGGGGTCATGGGGTAAAAACAGTCAAATAGTGTCGATTCAAGTAAGTTGATCATGACCCCTTTGCTTGTTTTCGTGGATGTGTGTGGGAGTTTATCTGTCTGCTCGGCCTTTATCTGTTCTGCAGGCATATATAAAGTTGCGTGTGTGTGCATATATATATATATGTATGTTAGGTTTGTGTGTGTGCATGCCAAGTCCGCATGCATGTGGGTGTGTTTTGTGTGTGTGTGCTCTGTTTTGTGTGTATGTGTGCTTTCTAAGTCAGCCAGTGTCAGCTTTAGTACAGACCAGACCAGCTTAATTCACTTACTGAGCTCTGTCTGCAAGCTGTCTGCAAGCCGGAGATACTGATACTGTGTGTGTGTGTGTGTGTGTGTGTGTGTGTGTGTGTGTGTCACAGATAATAATATACTGGTTGGTTCATATCACAGACAGACAGATGACAAACAGACAGACAGGGAGGCAGGCAGACAGAGAAACAGACAAATAGATAAACAGACCAAAATAGACAGACAGATAAGAAGCAGGCAGACAGAAAGATAGACGGACAGATACAAATACACAGGCACAAAGAGGCAGACAAAGACAGATGTGGTGTATTTTAAAACTTGCAATGCAGCCTCGGCATTTTGCTAGAAGGTATATATGATATGAAGAGAGTGTAAAACAACATGGCAGTTTTTTTTTTGTTGTTTTTTTCTACTTACGGGCACAGTTGTAGCATTTATTAGGATTCAATTGCTATCTTCAAATTTGAGCGTTTTTATGCCCCCAAAATCACAAGCTTTTTTAATGTTTTGAGGCAGGAAAGCCTCTGAACCAGCATTTAGACCGTCATCAACATTAAAACTCGCCATTAAATGATGCAACTCACCTATTCATTAGGAGGGGAAACTGGACCACATTAACTGTCTGACATCATATATTTAATACAAGCCCAAAATCCTGTAGTCATTAAACATAATTTACAGTGATGGTGATACACTGATTCACCAATGGTTTTCAATAACTTTAACTTTAATTTCCATGCCTAAAAGAAACATTTATTGAGGGTTGCCACTGAATATATGTATTAACACTGTATATGTTGAGAAAGTCAGTCTATATGTTAAATATTACATATACGCTTACATAAACAGCATCAACATCTAGATGTTCACCAAGGTAAGTTTTTAATTTTAAATTTTTTTAACTTCCAGTCCAGGCTAAAACAATACATTTTGCAACTGGTTTGATCCAAAATATGTATAGTATAAAGGTTAGGTAAAATAAGCTATTTTCAGCTGTCTTCACCACACTGGGACAAACCTGATGCATGAACACACACAAAGGAACTCCCAATGTGCCAACATAGTGGTTCAAAAATGATGTTTTTCCATAACTTTTCCAGGGCGCAGAGCTGTATTTTCAAATTTATTACTTTTAACAGGTTTTTCACAACCCTGACAGTAGGATGATATGTCAGTAAGATTTTATAAATGTGTGTGTATTACATATTATGGTGAAATAACACTGTTAGAGTTGGGTAACTGTTTCAATTCATCTTAAAGCAGCACAGGGAGTTCATATTTTGTTTGAGACATTGTTTATTTTAAGTGTAATTGCATTATTTAACTGTACTGTACTCCTATTTAAAATGTAAGGTCATCTCTGTAGGATTGTTTTGCTGAGTTCGGCTTGTATCATCAGCTGCACTGCATGTAAAGTAATGATGACAAAGCCCTTCTCCGTGCTGCTTCATTTACGAAACAAGATGGGGACTATGACTGACCGTGGACCAACTGATAAAATTTAGCTAAGCTTTGTGCAGGGTGGAAAATATCACTGCTAGAAAATCCATTTCCTGCAAGTGTTGCAGTCTCCAATAATGTGCCCCAAATGCACCTCATCCTCAGGTAAACCTAATAATCCTGACACATAGCTAACAGTGAAAAATCCGTTTTCATTGCTTGCGAGTGAACAAATTACAATTACAGCAAATACATTCCTCTAGTATCTATATTTTTTAGATGCCCAACCAGCTTAAACTTCAGTGTCCCCTTTCTCCATATCCTATACTATGGAAGTACAAACTCTTTTTACTTTAGTTGAAGGATAATGACAAGACAGAGTATCACCAAGCATGACAAAGTCATTCCTTCTCCTTTACCTAGTCCCCCTTTTTTAGGTAAGCAAAGTACATTATTGATGGTCTCTGTGTTGTTATGTAATCAGTGCAATATATACTATTGATTTTAACCTAGAATGATGTCCTAGATACTTTTCATCATTATTATTTATTGCATTGTATTGATATCACTGTAATAACTATTTCTAAAAGGATTACTGAGAGTAGAGGAGATTTATTTATTATAGGCTGAAATGACATTGACAGAAAACTGATTTGAAAGGCAACAAAAAAGTTTTAATTTAGTTGACTGTTTGCTAAAAATGAGTACTAAGCATTGATAAGATAACAAAATCAATAAGCACACGTGGTATAATTAGAAAAGTTCCCAAGTAATCAGCGACTGTTCAGTTTGTCCATCTTAATGTTGTGTAACACATCAGAGGGTTGCATAAGTGTGTACAAAAAATGCTTTGGTAGCTTAGAAGTCAAGGCTAACCATAAAAAAAAAAAAAAGGTCTGCGATACTATTTATTCCATCTTGTGAATGATTGGCTGTTAGCTAAAATTTGGTTTTTACTCTACTATAATCACTGAAAAATTTGCACATTAATACCAAATGTGCTCTGGTGAGATATTTGTGGCCTAGCCTGAGCTAGCTGCTTAGTTTAGCAGTATGTCGGGCTTA